>PVJC01001298.1:0-96735 GCA_004026665.1 Murina feae
TGTCCTCTTTAGCAGCTCTGCCTCTGAACTTGGACCTGAGCCATCGGGGGTGGCCTTCCAGAGACAGCAGTTGGACAGCAGCACTTCATGTACGTTTGGGGCACCTGTGGGTTTATCCTTCCCCACCCTGCTTCCCCAGAACCTCTTCTTGAGTTTATGAAAGAGCAGAGAACATGGCAGCCCCCCACCCAAGGGGTTGGAGGTGGGTGGCAGGGAGCATCCCGGAGCTCACCAACGTTCCTCCTATGCCTGGCTCTAACCACAGCCACCGCCATGGCCCCCAGTGCTAGCACCAGGGCCAGAGGCACCAGTGTGGAGACCAGCACTGTGGAGCTCCCTCCTTGTCCCGCGGAGCTGGAAGAGAGATCGAGTGCATTAGTCATGGGAAATGAAACCTGGGTGTCCCGCGTTGTGCTGGCTTTGGCTAGTTCTTCCTCTCAGGTTGATCCAGTCCCTCCTCCTGATAGAACCCTCTAGCGTCTAGCTCCATTCCAGACACAGCAAAGGCAAGAGTTGGGCCTTCTCTGCATCCCAGGCCTGGGAAATTGACATGGGTGGTAAACACTGCCCCAGCCCCTGGAGAAGGGCCGAGAGCACCAACGGCCTCTCCCAAGCACCACAGTGGCAGTGAGGGCTGCCCCACAATCAGGAAGCAGACAGGCTCTCCTGTTCAGACCTGGGGGCTCAGCCTCAGGTTCTTGTCTCTGAGATGCTCTCTGAGTGGGGAGCCCCAAATCCTTCCTCACCTGCCAGGGTCTGCAGATGCTTTGTTCCTGTCCTCTGGATTTCCATTATCCTTCACTGGTTTGTCCTCCGCAAAAAGGCTGGGATCTTGAACGACTTTGTTCTCCATCTCCTTGACACGTGGCTCCACCACCCTGACACGCGGCTCTATCACCTGGACAGGTGGCTCTATCACCTCCTTGCCAGGTGCTGCTGCGTTCACTTGGCTGACATCTTGGGATGCTGGAGAGAGCAGAGTGGGGCTGAATTGTGGCTCTTTCTCTACGTTTGCACTTCTGAGGCTAGGGAGTCTGAGGAGTGGGACTTTATTGTGACTCACAGGGTCAGAGTGAGATTTCAAAGCTGTTAGGATAGGGACCAGGATGACATTAGACGTAGAGGAGTGATGGTCTCTTGTTTGTCACAAATGGCCTCTGCCCCATTAATGCCAAATTTATTCTTTATTCTCATCTACAAGATGAGATCCAACTGTGCATAAGGGCTGACCCACCCATTATTTGAGGACAAGGAGATTTTTCACAGTTTTAAAACCCTGCCCAACGCCTCCTGACTGTAGGGCTAGGTATGATAGTGCTGCCCCCTGGTGGGAGCATGGCACTTGGCTCCTCAGTGAGGCAGAACAGTAAGCCCCAGATAATTGCATTTCTAGAGGGACTGAAAATACCCGCATTAGGGATAAAACATTTCAGGTGACATTTAAGAAAGAGGTGTAAAAGGCAAACTTACTAGATGAGGTTGCCTTAACTTTCTTTGTCAGACCTTGCAGGAGAAGGCATCTGGCTGTCTATAGAGACCCAGCTTTGGCAGAGTGTATTGCATATGACAATGACTTAGAAATTTCCATATAAAAAGGAAGATCTCTACACATAGAAAGGTTTTCAAATGGCCCAGAGGGGCAACTATGGGACTGTTCTTGAAGCTGAGGTTAAATGGCAGGCCTGTTATTTTTTTCTTGGTTTGTGTATTTATTTCGGATGCCCCTTTCAGAGGGCCGAAACTCTGTGGGAGCTAAACCTCTTCTATCCCAGCCTCTTGGAGCCAAACCTGGGCCCCCACCCACCCGGAGCCTTTCTCTAGGGTCCAGGGGGAAGCAGGCCTTGGCCTTGAAGACTCACCCTTCGTCTTCTCCTTGACCTCCACGTAGACAGCCACAGTGTCTCCGAATCGGGACCCATCCTTCACCCCACACCAGTACCAGCCCGCATCCTCCTTGGAGTCTGGCTTCAGGATCAGGGAGGTGAGCTGGTTGTTCTGGTCGCAGTTCACAGAGGCCTGCCTGGAGGCCTCGTCTTGGCTGGGCAGGACCTTGCAACCTTTGTCGCTCCATTTGCACCAGTATTTCTCGTAGGAGAAGAACTTGCATGGTGAGTGGCAGGGCACCTTGAGAGTGTCTCCCAGCCAAGCAGTGGCTTTCTCGGGTGCCTTGAGGTTTGGCTCTCCTGGAGGAGGGAGGGAGGGAGGGAAGGAGAGAGAAATAGGCACAGCAGTGGGCACTGGTGGCGATGCTGCCGGGAAATGGTGTGGTGGGTGGCATTGTAAGACATGGAGTTGTGCACCCAGGTAATAATTTTTAGGAGTGACCACCAGGAATCAGTCTGTCACAGAACAGAGAACCTCGCACACTCACTTCAGTGGCTTCCCTTGCTCTTCTTTTCTGGACTCTATGCAAAGGCTGGGCTCACTTCGGATAGGATGAGCTGTGTGTGTGGTAGTCTGGAGGGAAGGCCAAGTGCTGGGAAGGGTGTTTGTTCAGGTTTGAAAGCATGACCTGTCCCCAGGCGGGCTCTCTCCTGAGGCCTGTCCCACCAGCATGGAGGTGGGTGAAGTAGAAGAGGCGTGGTAGGGGGTGATGCTGTTGCTGACCGGAGGAGCCCTGAGCTGCCTCCCTTCCCACTTGCCCAGTTCAGCTCCTTTTTTCTTTTTTTTTTTAAATCCTCACCTGAGAATATGTTTTTCTATTGATTTTTTTTTAGAGAGAAAGAAAAACATTGACAGGTTGCCTCCTATATATGCCCCAACCGGGTTGAACCGGGAACGTGGGTATGTGCCCTGACCAGAAATCAAACCCGCTACCTCTTGGTGCCTGGGCTGATGCTCCAATCAATTGAGCCACCCGACTGGGGCTTACCTTCCACAATCTTGAGCTCCACTGTGAACCACCAGTGAGGATCACCGGTGGTCAGACACCAGTAGAAGCCAGCATCCTTGGAGGTGAGCTGGTTGAGAATGACCGTGTAGGTGCCGTTGCCTGGCTCTTCGTGCAGGACGAGCCTCCCCTCGTAGGGTTTGCTCTGCTCCTTAACCAGCCCCTGGCTGCTCACCAGCTGTGGGCAGCCACTGGTTTGCTCATTCCAGCGACACCAGTACTTCTGGGTATTCTTGTCCTTAGGGTTGTAGGGGCAGAGCATGGCCACAGAGCCTCCTACCACACCTTTCACCACGGAGACAATACGTGGAATCGTCGTCTCTAGAAGGACAGAGATGGGATGGAAGAATGTCAACACGGTCTGAGCAGGCTCTTCCCTCGTCTCAGCCTGGGTGAGGTTCATGCTAATGACCTCACTGCCCCAGAAAATGAGAAAGACTTTCCTAATGTCGCAGAGCCTGTAGCTGGAGTTGCCCAAACAGACCCCTGTAATCTTCACCGCTAGTCAGGACACCTTGCTCCTTCCCCCACCTTATTCTGAGCAGAGACTGGAAGGAATTTAAGAAGAGACTACCAACTCCTGTCTTTGCCTTCTTACAAAATCTTCCTGTATATAATTTTTTTGCCTGCTTATTAGCTTGTCCCACAAAAAATAGCCTGATGCATTTTCTCCAAATTAAGAAACTATATTTAGAACAGTGTGACTTAAAATGCAAACCCCGTAGCACAGATAAGTTTAATTGTGGAGGACCCCAAGGGCCCTCTTCTCCAAGAAGTTCATGCCGAGGTGCAGTGAGATCCTGGGTGACTAGAGTTGATGAGGAATGTGGGAGGGACCCCACGCTGGACAGAGAAATGATGCCCAGGGAATGTGAGCCCCTTAAAAGGCACAAGGGCAGTAAGTACTGGTTTGTTGTTTCTTATGAGGCTAACTCTATGCCGAGTGCTTTGGGTGAGAAGGAGCAGGGATTTAAGTATTTCGCCATATTGGTGGCTCACCAAAGTAGAGCTCAGTAAGCCAGATCTTGCTGAATACAAGTCATCCTCAGAGATGTTGGAGAGGAACATTTAGAGGCAGGATGTTGCCTTCCTGGGAAAGCTTTGAGAGCAAGACAAGCCATTGATTCTATCACTGAGTGTAAGGCGTGAGGAGCCACCCGCTGAGTCAGGGAGAAGGGACAGATGGGCCTGCAAGTCCTGGGATGCCATGTTGTGTCCTCACTGTGGCTACCTGAAGCCCAGCCACTCTACAGGTCTCGCTTCAATCAGGAGCTTCAGTCTCCGCATTTCTATTAACCAGGGACAGCTATCAAAATGATGACAGAGAAGAAGTAAAAGATAACACCAGGCAGAGGTTGTGTTTCCTAGCTGTCCTGTATAGCTGGCCACATAGCATCCAGTTTAGGGCTCATCCGTGAACAGATGTTGTTGACTGAATACTGAATAGACCCACCGGGAGTGATCTAGGCTCTCACCTGCCAGAGCACCCTACCTCTTCCCTCCCCCTCTCTCAAGTCTTACCTTCATTGACGAAGAGTTGCCAAGCCTGCATGGGCCAGCCCTCCTGAGGCTCCCCATCAGAGTGGGCTCCACACAGGTAGCTCCCAGCATCCTCTTTCCTCAGACCAGTAATATGCACACTGAAGAAGCCCTGGTTCTTGGTAGTAATCAGGATCCTTCCATCAAAGGCCTGAGCCCTTGTCCCCAGGCTGTTGATGACCACTTCACAGGCTTTATCTTTGTTCACCCGGCAAAGAAATTTGGGCAGATGTGCCGTCTCGGGGTCCCCAGCACAGTCAAAGGTCGCTGAGCCCCTCAGGTCTCCATAAAGTAGCTCAGGCTCAGGCTTGAGCACCTTGAGGTCAACATTGCTTTTGTCACCTCCAGAATCATCCCCAGCCTGGCAGACATACTTCCCGGAGTCGCTGAGCTTGAGTCGGTTGATGATGAAGCTGAACGATAGTTGGCTGGTGTCCTGAATAGTGATCTCAGCTCTGTTGCTGTACTCAGGGTTCACATACCCAGTAGAGTCGGTGACTAGGACATTCTTCTCGTCTACCTTGTACACAGACTTCTTATGCATAGAATTCTCAGCCGTGAAAGGGCAGTCGATGGTCACTCTTTTGCCCAGGTCTGCTGTATAGACTCGAATGCCGTTTTGGAGCCCGGGACCTGCAGATTGAGGAGCAGGAGGTGAGAGGTGATTTCACTTTTGGTGTTTCCAGTGAAGGTCTGGGTGTGCCTGTCACCTTTACTGCTATTTCCTCCGGAAGCCCACCCCCTCCCACCCCGCAAGCTGGCGTTAATCTTTCTATCTTCTGTCTTCTCCTTATACTTATATCTGTATCACATACATCCAGTCTTGTGTTTAGTTAATTATGTTCCCCACAGACTGGATGTCCCTCAAGGGCAGATGCTTTATACATGTTCGACGCCCATGCAGGACCTAGCATGATGCCTCTACACAGTCAGTGTCCAAATTAATGTGCATTAAAATGAGCAGAATGAATGTCAGTACAGGGGGGTGGATTTCAATGTATTATGAGAGTTTCTAAACTGTACAATAGTCTAAACACGGAATGCACTTCTTTGTGAAGTAATAAATTTCTGCCATTTACAGTGCTTGACCAGTGGCTGCATCCCCATCGTCTCCAATGTTCTCCTGGATTTCCTCTATAGGGTCAACTCTAAGGTATCCTTAGCTCTTAAGACTGATTTTATGAACCTCCACAACCACCTGAATTAACTCTTTATTGGGTCCACAGATAACACTAAGCACACCCCCAAACAGAAAAACATATCTTTGGGAATCCCTCAAAATTTCCTCCCTTAAGACCTTTCTCTTTTAACTTCCCTTGTCATTGAAACCTTGTCACAAAAATCTTTATTTTATTTTTTTATTTTCTCAATAAGAACAGGCTTGTTCAAAGGCCCGTCCTTTCAGAGCCCTGGTCTTCGGAAAAGAACTGGCCATATAGTTTATGCTGAGAGTGTTGATGGACTAATGAGTCCTGGATAAAAAATGCATTTCAAAGAAGCCTTCTGGTGACCTGAACTCTTGATCTAAAGAGTGCACTATTGGCAGGAATGTAAGGATCCCTCTATATCCCTCCCTGCCTTTTCTACATCCCTCAGCTCATAGACCTCCTGTCCCACCTCACAAAACACTAGAGTTGTTCTCCTAATGCTATTGGAAGCTAGGGCCTCCGTAAAACCCTAAAATGTAATAGGCCCCGAAGATTTAAAGAAGTCCATCTGCCACCCTCAGATAGGTGCCATCTGTCTCACTCTCATGTTTTGTTACCGAAGGTCCTTGCCTCCAGAGGGAGGAGGACCCACAGCCTTCCCCACCTCGTACTAGGCTACCTTTTCCTCTCATCACATTCTTCCTCCAGCCCTCCCATTGCACCTGAGGTGATTCCCTCTCACTTTCCCACAGCAGCCCAAGGATCCTCACCTGGAATGACCTCCAGGTTCACATCAAAGAACAGGCCCTGGCTAACAATGCCTACACCACACTTGTAGTCCCCAGAGTCATTCTGGGTGAGATGGTTAATGTCTACCACAAACATGTTGCTCTCTGGGAAGTTGGTGATGTTGGCTCTGCCCTCATAGTCCTTGGAGAAGTAGCTGTCCGAGATGAGGGTAGTGCAACGGCCTCTGGCTCCCTGCTTGCACCAGTACTTCCGGGAATGCCGGTTGACAGAGGTGTCTGGGTAGAAGCATTTGATGGACACTGAGCTGCCTTCCACTCTGCTCACTTCCTGGGGACCGAAGATGGGACTCTTCATGGAGACCACTGTGGGGACAGAGAACAGAGGCTTTCTGAGGCTGTGGGAGGTAAAGCCTGCTGAAAGAATGCTGATAGCCCACCTGGAGGAGGTGACATTTCCACCCAACACAAGGGCCTTCTGTGAATTGTTTGCCTGTACTACAGCTAGACAATTGCTGCTATTGGGTAAAAGAAGTGGTTAATCATTAAATTCGAATTATAATTTATTAATAACAATCATTCGAGGGACAATGAAATGTAAACTTATTTAATGACTAGAGACCCGATGCACGAAATCTGTGCAAGAATAGGCCTTCCTTCCCCTGGGTGCCAGCACCAGCTTCTCTCTGGCACCCGGACCTGGGCTTCCCTTACAGCTGCAGCTTCATCCAGAAGGACGTCCGGTCTAATTAGCATATTATGCTTTTATTATTATAGATATCTCTTGGTTATTTTTTAAAAAAACACTTTTGTAGGGTGCTAACTTTTTGCATTTACTGTCTGTTATTTTCTTATTTTCCTAAAAGCACGTTCTAGATTATTTTTTTCTAGATAAAAATATTGAGAGCCAGGGAGAATAAGTCATTTTTTTCCCCCAAACCCAATTCATCTCATAGAGATGTTTGGCTCAAGGTCCAGGTCTTTTTTCTAATTCCCAGTGAAGAGCAGACCCCTGGCCTTGAAATGAGAAGCTTCCATTTCTGTTCCTGATCTGCAATCTGTTTTCAGACGTGACCTTTCCCCATCACCTGTGTGATCCCTTCTTGAGGAAATATACTTTTTGAGAGGGGCATCCCTGGGGTGGGCCTGATCTCAGCATCCCCAGGGAACTAGATCCTGCAGGGGGTCGGCTGGGACCTGGCAGACGCACCTGGGAGGACAGCCAGCAGGCAGGCGAGGAAGAAGAGGGACATCGTTGGTGGCTCCCTCTGGGCTGTGGGGCCCAGGCCAATTTCTTGCTTGAATGCTGAAAGACAATGACATGAGGGGTTGAAGCTCCTATGACCTTAGAGTTCCTGTAACACCAGTTTGGTGTTGTAATGGGCATAAGTCCTATTGAAAGAGTGAATGGCTCCGCCTTTCCCATTAGAACTCAAAGTCTTGTCACCTCACAGTACTTTTCGTTCCTCCAAAGTGATCATGTATATTTTTATCTTCTCAACTCATCTGCAACTTTCTCTGGGACGGGACACAAGTGCCATTTCTTCCGTATTTCTGCCTGGGAAGCACAGTCCTGAACATGATCTGTAAGCTCTCAGGAATGGCTCGTTGGATGGTTGGTTACTACCAGCATGTGGCCCCATCTCTCCTCTCAGCTGCCGTCCTGGGAGGTGGAGGGGAGCTGCCATATTTTGTGGTGTATTCATATGAGTAAACCAAGACCCGTAGAGAAAGCTTAGTAAGGATTAAAGTTTCAAATGTGACAAGGATGGGCATAACCACCAATTGTTTTCTTACATGTTCCGTGTACTGTGTGAAATAATGTAGGTGTATTATCTCCTTGAAACTTGATATCAGCCCTTATGAGGTAGGAATTCTTATTCACATTTTACATAGGAGGAAAGGAAAGCTTAAAGATTAAGTGCTTTTCTCAAGGTCACACAAGGATCAAGTATGTGGGTGGGTGAGGTGGGCGAGATTTGAACTCAGCTCTGCTGGACTCTCAAATCCAAGCTCTTAACCTCTCCCACTTCACCGTAATTACACCTCAAATACAGCAGTGTGTTTATCCTGTGTGCTTATTCCTGTTATTTTATGTATGTATTTATTTATTTATATTAATCCTCACCTGAGGATATTTTCCCATTGTTTTTTAGAGAGAGTGGAAGGGAGAGGGAGAGACAGAGAGACCTATTAATGTGAGAGAGACACATGGATTGATTGCCTCCTGACCAGGGCTGGGGAACCTGAAATTGAGGTATGTGCCCTTGATCAGAATCCAACCTGGGACCCTTCAGTCCAAGGGCTGGTGCTATATCCACTGAGCCGAGCCAGCTAGAGCCTGTTCCTGTCATTTTAGAGTCCTCATTGCTCTAAAGCACTGTCCTTTACCTATTTCTCTGAAGCTTCATAACTTCCCTTTAAAGAAGACCAAACAGATAGAATTATAGCCATCTTATGCATAAGAAAATCAAGATCTTGAGATGCTGAATGATACACCCGTGATTTCCCATGGTTCTTGCTATCCTGCCTGGAGCAACTGGGCAGACGAAAGTAATGGAGAATCCAAGACAAGGCCACTCAGAGGATGCAGCGCACATGGACCTTGCTGAGTCTGTGGACACAGCCCAGAGCTGGGGAGAGATGAGGGTCCCTGGGCCCAGTCTGACCACAGCTGTTTTCAGGACACAAACTGCAGCCCAGAGGAGGAGAGGGGAACCCCTGCTTTTCCACAGCCTCTGGCAGGTTTTAAACTTTCGAATGAACTTGAAAGCAAGAGTCTTGAAGGAGAGAAGCATGTTAACCGAGGTTGGGCAATAATGAGCTCCCCCCAAAAAACATAAGGAAGCTCAAAGTAGTACGGAGTCAGGAGGGCTCTCCCAGGCTCCCCTTACTGCCCAGCCCTCCCTAGCCTGAGCCAAAGGCAATAGAGCTGTTTATCTTGGTTATTTCTTTTCCTTGGGGGAAATTCCCAGCAAGGAACCCTTTTATTTCCTTGTGTAGATAAAGGTACTCTATTTCTCCAGTTCTTTGGAAGAGGAAGGGGAGTAGGATAGGGGGTGGGGGTGGGGACAGATATGGTGTCAGGTGCAACCTGAGGCTCTTGATTCTGGTTAATTGCCCTGGACCGTTCGCAGCAGGTCAATGATTAACTTCCGGAGCAGGGCCTTAGCCAAAGGTGGGGTTGGGCTCAGGGGACGCTGGCTAGGGGACCACCTGTTTGAGCAACTGGAGTCACCACGAGGGAGGCTCCCAGGTGGGAGCAAGTGTCAGAAGGCTGAGAAGTCTGTGTCCTCTGGGACACATGGCTGCGGGGTCTGGGGAAATCTCCCACCTGCCATTTGTACTGGTTCAGTGCCAGGTGGGAGGACAAACTGCCACTTGCCGTTTGAAGAGCCCACACCAGCAATGGCTTTCCGTGGTTCTGGTTCCTATTCTCTATTTAGATAAGCGAGCTTCTTAATATTTCTGTGAGACTGCAGTGAGTCTTCCCATGGGCTGAGCTGGGGATGCAGCCCTCCTCGAATGGGCAAAAGTGATTCGCCCTGGGTTAGAGAGTCAGATGCCAGGGTTTCCAACGGGGATCCCAGTGTTCAGCCCAGGCTTCCTCTCATGTGTGACATGTTTGGATGGCTGTGGGTGTCTGGATTTGGGGAGGATACACGTGTGTACCCATGACTCTTTGGACAGCCATGGGCCAGAGATGCAAGCATCAGGCATGCACAGCTGAAAGGGCAGAATGACTGATCTTCAGCTCTCATAGCTTGAGTCCAAACCATTGTCCACCCAATGTTAAGCTTCCTCCTTTTTCAGAGGGAGAGGGATCTCCTGGACAGGTCCTGGCTAGGCCGCTGCTGAACTACGTGTCCTTCAGCAACTCTGAGCTCTTCATTTGTTTGGTGTACAGTAGAGGGCCAGGGGAGCCCTCAGGGGCTTGCCAGGCATGCTGGTGCAAGGCCCTATGGGGATGGAGAGATTGGTATTTCAGAGGGGCTTCCGAGGGGACAGAGAGCATGCCCCATGGGGACTTAAAGTCAAGTGGTAGTTGCTGACAACTCCTTGTGAAGTGAACTTGGAGGAGCAGGAAGCTTGGAGCTCAGAGGAGTGAAGAGAGCTGGCCTGGCTGGAGAGGGGGCTTCCCTTGGCCTGTACTAAGCACCCCCTTTCCCTATATTCCCTACTCCTGAGCCTCATCTCTCATGGGTGCAGGGGCCGAGTACAGACTAGACTGAGCCCAGAAACCATAGCACCACTAGGGAGGGAGAGCAGTCTGTGTGGTTTGGAAGGACCTTGTGATGACAGGTGAGAGCTTAGGAGAATTTCTATAGTCTCTGGAAGCCCTGGAGTGTGGCAGAGTCTCCAAGTGAAGGTGATGTCAAGGGAAAGGAATTGGAACTCCAGAGGGCAGATAGATGGAGAAAGAATAGCTGAGGGGTTTGAAGAAGGTATGATCTAGAAAGATACAAGACTTTCTGGTCCTTTTCCCATCTAAGTGGCCTACTATCAATGCAAGACTAAAGCAGAAGTTAAGCATTTGAAATACCAGCTCGATGAAGCTCTGGGAATAAGCCTTTCAACAAAGACGTAGAACCCTTGTTATTGGCTCCAGCCCACTCTACCTCGATGTGTAGGTATTTACCTCATCCACTGTACCAGATAGAAGGCAGGGGCCAACTAGACCAATCTCTCCATCCCCAGAGGGCCTTGCACCCGAGTGCCTGGCGAGGACCAGCTGCACAGCAAAGGCCAATGGGGTTGGGAATGTTACATCCTCTTAGCTCTTCTTTGAGAGGGAAAATGTCAGAATTAATTTCTCTCACTTTGCCAAATGCCTTCTTGGCTCTGGGCACTAAAGGGACAGTAGCGTGAAGAGGAGCCTGGAGGACAGAGGACAACCCAGAGGCCAGCGTCCTGCTCTGTCACAGGCTACAGAAGACATGCACCGCTGTGCTCAACGCCCTCAAAGCTCCTGACTCTTCTAGATTGAAGGGCTGCTGTAGGATGGGAAATAGGGAGGAGGATAGCGGGACAATGTATATGGGGGCACTATAAACAGTACAAAGTTCTCGTCAGCTGTAAGACATTGCAACTACTCAAGCACAGGAGGACTAGGATCCTTGCACTTGACTTTCACGGTTGCTGTGTACTTGGAGAGTGGCCCAGAGCATGGGCTCATCATCTTGGCTCTGAGCTCTCTCCATTAGGGGCTGCATGATTTGGGGGCAGGGTCTTTAAATTATTTGAGCCTCAGTTCTCATCTGTAAACTGGGGATAATTGTACTGAGTATAGAGTTGCTGTAGGGATGAAATGGAACAACATATGTAAAGTCTTTGGTATGGTGTCAGAATTGAAAAAGTGTTAGTTTCTTTTCCATCTCCTCTCTCAGATCAATACAGTCTTCTCTTTTTCTCATTAGAATGAGAAGAGAATAGAATTCTACTTACTGAACATCCTTTGAAGGTGGTGTGTGTGTGTGTGTGTGCGCTGCTCAGATCGGACTAGCATGGCCTGAAAGAAGAGACGCGTGTCATGTACTAGGATAAAAATGGGGGACAGTATTTACAGTTAGCACACACTGAGTAATTTCCTAGTGCTTTGCATATGTGAACTCATTTAATCTTTGCAGACACCTTACGAGGTAGAATTAAATGGGCAAACTCACTTCACAGAGCCACAGAGAACTTATAATCTTGCCCAGCTGGTAAGGAACTGCAATGGGAATCAAATGCAGGTACTCTGGAGCGAGAGTCTAAGCTCTCTGTCACTATACTATACTGCGGGCCTTGAGGTTGAGGGGAAAGAGGTGGGAGAAGGAAATGCAATCATAGAGAAGTTAGTTCCATTCTCTGCCCTCCACCTTTCACAGAAGACTTAGTTCCAGCGGAGGGACACCTGAACCCAGAGGTAGGTGCCAACAAGATGTTTCTTCCTGGAAATAATAATGGCTGCTATTTATTGGGCACATACCATGTGCAGGGCATGTTACGGTTGTTTCCTGTAACCAGACACTTGCCTCCAAAGCTTCTCTCAACCACGTCCTACTGTGTCAAGGCCACGGCCTTGGGGACCGTGGCCTCAGCCCACTCAGAAGGGCGAGACACAGACGCGGGATGTCTCTGCAGAGCACGTGCATGGGTCATACTACTTTTCAAAAGTTGGTTATTTAGTTTCTTAGATGATGTCAAATGTCCCCATCACCACATCAAATGATTGGGCCAAAAGGTCAGCATTTGTACATGTGGGTGACCCAACACCACTCGCACTAGCTCATGGAGTCTTAACTTCCTGACTGGAAGATGCGATCATGAGACATACTCTGTCTACCTTCCGGGTGTGTTTCAGGCGGGAATAAGATTAGAGCTGGGGGGTAGGTGGATTCACAACATGGAAGTTGCTGTTGTCACTCTTTTTATAAAACAAAGCCACCAAGATGGAGGGCTGGCCAGGGACAGACAAGGATCGCAGAGCTAAGATGTTCCCCTGAATCCTGGTTCATAGCTCTTCCTGCTGCAGCCCCACATCCAGGCCAGAAGGAGGCATGCAGAGCACAGAACTGCTCTGGGCAGACCAGACAGCGGCCTTCTCCCTTATCCCAGGGATCTGCGCATCCCCTCTCCAGATGCTAAGGAACCTGTAACTCCCTTCGTGAAGGGGAGAGGGACCGCGAAGGTGTGTCCAAAACAGAGCTGACAGCTCGGGCGACCCCAGGCCTCAGACAGTTGCAGGAAGGGAACTGGGGTGGCAAGGATGGAGCTCGTGCCAGAGGGGCAGGTTTGGCCTGGGGACCCTGTCAGGATGGGCAAGGGGAAGAACATGGAGGAGAGGCTTATGTCTGCGGAGCCAGGAGTAGCATCGGGACGCCAGAACGCCAACTGTACCGGGGAGTGGGTTCTGTCCACCTTACTGAGACCTGAGAGGATCTCACTTTCCCCACCTTAGCCAGGGCAGAACGATACGGTGCTACACCTCATGGAGCAAAGCTGGGCTGAAATTAGGCTCTCAGAGCTTCCTCAAAGCCCAGAAAAAGGGGCTGCATGAGCCCTCACCAGGAGGCTGGAGGAGGAGAAAGCGTCAAAGGCTAGAAGAGTCGCTGCTATTTGACCGGCACTTTATATGCATTATCTTATCCAGGTCTGTCTGATGCTCACAAGTCCTTGAGTAACTGAACTAAATCAAAAAAACACCCAACAGTTGTTACTTTTGCTCAGGAGTTTTCAAAGCAATTTCACGCGTATTTCAACCTCACGTTTCAACCTCACATCCACCCTAAGTGGTAGGTGTTATTTTTATCCACATTTTACAGAGGAAGGCAATGAGGGGAATTGCCTAAGGCTACCCACTGCACCTGTGGAAGGGTTAGCAGGGAACTCAGGGATCAAACTTGGAGAATAGCCACACGTGCTGAGCACAGACATCCCTCCTCCCACCTGCAAAATTCCACAGATAAGGGGTGGGGGTTTCCACACCTGTGCCCTTACCCATCTCTCCGGGATCTGCATCTCTACTCCCCAACCATGTGCTCAGTCCTCCTCGCCCGGCGCTGGGAGGCTGAGAGCCTGTGAATGTGGGGGTTGCCTATGCCACCATCCCAGGCCCTTCCAGATGGCATCCCGTCTGGGGATCCCAGAGCAGCCACACTTACTTTTAGAGACTTCCTTCTCTCCCGTCGAGTCAGTTTTGGGGTAACAGCCTGCTGGCTAGTCCACACCCCTGCCTTCCTAGGAGTCGCCAACAGGACACTGAATGCTGCTGCCAAAACTGAAACTATGCACAGTGCTTGGCCCATACCTGGGTTCTTAAAGGGACACCCTCCCACAGGCATGGCAGCCAGCCAGGGCCACGTGACTCCCACAGATCCTTGCTTTCCTTCCCCTTCAGCTTTCTGGGCTGCCTCCACTGCTTCCCCTTGACCTTGGGGAGGCTGTTACTTGGGAAACCCCACATCATTGCAGCTCTAGGGTCTGAGAGCATGAACAGCCCTTCTGCCACTTTCTAGCTGCGGGGCCCCAGGCACGTCACCTTCATATTTCTTTTCAAGTGGAAAGTAGGGGCAGGAGCACCAAACCTGAAGGTTGAGGGTATAACCCGATGTTAGATGTAAAACACCAGGCCCAGGCCCTGGTATCACATCGATATGCATTGGATGGGGCACAGGTGACAGGGATGGGTCTCAGCTCCCACTCGGGAACACTGGCCCCCAACCCCTAGGACACAGCCTGGATTGAGCGCCCTCTACACATCTGCGGAGCCCCCTGACCAGCACCAGGGTTTCCAGGATGTAGGGAGACCACGGCTCTTCCCTTCCCACTCCTAGAGGAATGAAGACGCTGGCTGCTGCCGGGGGTCTCCTGAAATGGTGAACCTCTGAGTCTTGTCAAGACCTGGCCTCGGGGCCACATCAAAGAAGGTGCAGATCTGTGAGCTGGAGTAGAAACCTCCATCTCCGCCTCAGCGAGTCCCTCGTGGCCTTCTGGTCATGACCTGGTCAGGACTCCCAGGTGTCCCCCAAATGGTCTTGGCAGTCCACACAGTGAAACCCCCTCCCCAACACACACACACACACACACACACACACACACACATGCCCCCACCCCTCACCCTACGACACACAGAATCCTGCCCCTTCCTATCTGTGCAGGGCTGGCCTGTGCTCTCCCTCCGGCGTCCTGCAGGCTGAGCCCAGAGGGGAAGGAGGAAAGGAGAAACAGAGTCCTGGAAAGCACAGGGTGGTCAGAGCCCGGGGATTTATTTTAGCTCAGCACTCACCCACCATCATGAATTTGGATGGCAAGTCAAGAAACCGTATTTTCTATTGTGGAGCTTAATTTCCAACCCTGAATGCACAGCTTGACTAATGTAAGACATAAATGACCTAGTCACTTCCAAGCAAACTGGGTCCAGTTCAACGGTATCTCAGTCACTTCATTCCCAATTTAAAACTCACTCTCATTCTAGATGTTCTTTCCTTCTGTCGCCGTCTTTCCTCGGGGACTTCCATTAAGCTGGGGTAAGTGGGCCCACTGAATATTAGGACAGAGACTAGGTGAGTGAGGAAGGGAGGACAGAGAGGGGAAGGACTGTTTCGGGGGCCTCAGACCTTCTTCCACATGCTCGTACTCTATGATGGTGGGGTTTCCTAGATCATGACCCAGTGTGTGTTCCAAGGAGTCCCCAGAACTATCTTAGCAGACCATGTCAGACACAAATTCATGTACACACACGCACAGAAACACACATACACATAAAAGCACACACGCGCACACATTCACAGATATACACACACACACACACACTCCTGAAGCCCACCTGGTCTATGGCCCAGCTTAGGGAAGGGAAAATAAGAAGTAGAGCCTAGGTAAGAACCAGGAAGTCAAAACCCCGCATCTTATTTGGGGCTCAGCCACATGCTGTGGTGTGATCGAAGTCCCCCAGCTTCCCCTCTCTCACGGTGGTTTCCCCATCTGGGACTCGGTGCCCCTAAAAGTAACCCCTGCATCCCATTCCCTCGGGAGGAGGGACTGGCCAAGAGGCCCAACTGCCCAACTCAATAAGAAGGATGGTAACAGCAGTCATTGTGCCTTCAAAACTTACTGCATGTGCTTAAACGCTCCCTTCTCTTTTAAAATAATAGTACGAGGAGCCTATAACAAGAAGAACAGCATCTTCTTTGACGTTCATGACCCGGGACTTGGCATGAGTCATGGGGACACGCAGAGCAGTGGTCTGGGGTCAGAACTCCTTAGTCCTGGTTCTGGCTCTGCCTGCAGTTTGCTGAGTGGCCACTACCAATGGCGTCCTCCTTTAGGGCTGTGATTATTTCAGCTGCTAAGTGGGAGAGCTGGGCCAAATAGTTTCCCGGGTTTTTGTACTTCTAGGATTCTGCTTTCACTGAGCAGCACATTAGGGTTCTGGGGCTGCTGCAACAAGTCACCATAACCTTCATGGCTTAAAACAACAGAAATGTATTCTCTCTCCATTAGGGAGGCCAGAAGTCAGAAACCAAGGTGTGGGAGCCTCTGGAGGCTCCATGGAGAATCTGCCCAGGCCTCTCCTGGCTTCTGGCGGCTGCTGGTATCCTTGGCCTTCTTTGCCTGGTAGCTGCTTCGTTCCAATCTCTGCCCTTGTGCTTGTACTGCCTTCTCTGGGGCTGAGAGGTTTCTCTGCCTCTCTCTTCTAAGGATGGTATTTGGGGTTCACCTGAGTAATCCAAGATGATCTTATCTCACGATCCTGAACTGAATCACATCTGCAAAGACCCCTTTTCCAAATAAGGTCACATGTACAGATTCCAGGTTTCATGAGATAAACATGGTTTTGGGGGTCGCATTTTTTCAGCCTAGCATGGCATCTATTATGTTCAAGACCAGTTCAAGGTCAAGGCAGATTTGAGACATACAGGAATGGGCATCCCTATTCCCCAAGGGCTTATGGTTTAATTGAGGAGTCGTCACATTGCCACCACCGCCAAGGAGAACAGTCAGGTGGCAGCCAGCGTGGAGAGGCAGGGCAGCCTGTGGGAAGCTCACAAACTCCAGGCCCAGCACACTCAGGTTCACATCCAAGCCTGCCACCTGCTAGCCAAGGGACCTTTGACAAGTTATTTATAAAATGAGGCTAATTATATTTACCCTATCTATATGTTAAAAAGATTAAGTATAACGTGCATTGGCTGACATCTGCTAGGTGCTTATCAATTAGCTTCACTAAATGGGACAGCATAGGCTTTCAAAACAAAGAGTTATTCCCCACTGATCCATGAAGAACCAAGGGCAGAGAAGTGGGATGACTTGTCCAAGTTTGCACAGTGAGGCCATGGCATAGATGGGCGGGGGGGAGCACCCAGCATTGAGCATTCCCCCCGCTTCCAAAACCTTTTGAATTGTGTGTTCACAGGCAGTAAAGGACTCCCCTTTGCCCCTTTGATTGATCTTCGAAAGGTTGGAGAGGACCAAACACACAGGCCCATGCAGGTCCAACCCTTCAGGTTGGCATTCTTAGTCTGATGCTTCAAGACCTTGGGTTGACCCAGCTACCAATGGAAGGAGAGACCTAACCCATACAGTTCTTCCCCACATCTCCACTGCCCTCCCGGCACCCCTCACTGGGGGTGGCTCCTGTGAGTGTGGTATGTGAATGAGGTAAGAGGACAGATGAAATGCCTATCGCTGCTGTTTACTGCCAGCTCTCGGCTCCCACATGCACATCTTTGGTTGAATCAATGTTAAACCCTTGCCTGGGCTCAATGTTTAACCTCTGTCAGGAGTCAATGTTTAATCTCTGGCCAGCCAGCTCTGAAACCCAGCATTCTTCAGTAAGCTAATAACCCGGAGTCATTTTAGTATCAATCACTGTAAGACAGAAGTGTGACAGTGAATCTACCAAGGCTAAGTAGCCAGCCCCCTCCTCCTTTATTTTTTTTTTTAAAGGATATTGACTGTTTGGGATAATCCATGCCCAAGTAGTTTCACCCTTGCCATCAACAGATAATGATCTGGTATTTCTTCACTCTAGTTGTCATCCATTGGCGGGAGTACGGCATCTACTCCTCCTGTTCTGATGTCAACTTTTGGGCTGGGGGAGGGCGTGGAATGGGGACTACTGCCCTTGTTGCTCAACTCAGTGCTGCTGGCTGGCCTTGTGGTCATTCATGTGGTTGCTGTTTAGAATACCACTGCGGGAGTGGGGACGGGAGTAGAACATTTGGTTGACTGGACTTGGGTAAACTTTTAGGGAGTTTCTGAGTCCAGCCTTATATTCAAAGGTGGGGAGCCTTTTGTCAGGTGAGCTTCCCTGTTAGGGGGTAGGTAGGAAGGCAACTGGCAGCACGTGTCAATGCCAAGAGCAACCTTAGTGAGGGACAAGTCAGAGGAAGACAGGCTGGTGGTGGGCATGAGGGGCTATGAAAGAGGGGAGAGGGCTGTGGCCAGATTAGTAGTTCTAGTCACTGGATGGTATTGGAGAGCATAGTGACATAGTGTCCAAATGTATGCATCTGAGCCTTCAACCATTTTTTTTTTTGCATGAACTCACTGAGTCACCTTTTCCCTGACCACCTGCCTCCCTGTGTCATAGTCCAGATGTCCAATCCCTTGTCTGTTTTCCTAGCTCTGTTGACTCCCAACCAGAGAGTGAAAACTACATTTTTTTCCTGGGGCTTCCAGAATGAGGAGGTGTCTGTACTGTTTATCCTTTTGGCTGGTGGAGGAGTAAAGGCATAGATGGCTGTGTCTTGCTGTGAGGAGGCTGTCATTTGTGGAGAGCAAGGAGTGAGGGGTGGAACTTGAGAGCCTAGCAGTGGAGAGCTGGCCTTAGTCCACGGCCCTCTCAATTCCCCCGAAGCCAGAGAGAGCTTTTGAGACTTCAGTTCTAAGAAGTAAGAGCAGATGAACCAACCCTTTCTGAGGTTACCAGGTCCTCTCCTACCTCCATCCCTGGCCCGGGAGGGGACGAAGGAGGAAGATTTTTGGAGCAGACATCCAAAGTCAACGAGTGGAGTGTCAGGTGACAGTGCCCACAGCCCCTCTCATAAGCCCTCAAAGTCTTCCTAAAGACTTGCTGTTTCCTTGTTCCTGGTCTAAACCTGGCCTCTAGCCCAAGGTTTGCTTGGCAGGCAGACATTGAAAATATCCCGTGATCTCCTGCAGCCAGTGCCCATCTCAGCTGCAGCATTCCCATCTGTACAATGGTGTGCAATCCACTTCTTTCTGGGGATGTATACCGAAATGAACTTTTAGTTGTCTGCACCACACAGGTGAAAGAGAGTGCTGGCAAAATGAAGAGCATAGACCCTTGCAGTCCTCCCCATGCCAGGCTCCGGAGAAACAAGCTCTCTGGTGCCCCTTTCCTGAATATGAAGTACAGACATGAAGTACATCCTCTTCAGACAAATTGTGGGGCAACTTAGAAAACAATTTGCGTCATGGCAGTCCTGCTTCTCTTCCTCCTCCCTAAGATATTCCGGGCTGGGGAGCCAGAAACTGGTAACATTCGGGAAAGAAGTGGCCCTTAACTGACCCTCTACGCTCAGAGCACAACTGTAGATCTAGGTCCAAGCAGCAAATAAGCGAAGGGTGGGGACTCGGCCAGAGGCTGGAAGAACAGGACACAGAAGACTCCTGTGATAATTAAGGAATGAGTGTGTGTCTGCAACAAAATGGGACCCGGAGGCTAACAGTGGCCTCCTGGACCAGAGCCTCAGTGCTCACTAGTGTGGCATTGGGTCCTCTCCCAGAGTGAGCACCTCTCTGCGGCCTATTTGGGTTTTAGCTGAGCCCTCGAAAGTGGACCATAGGTGCCAGCTCACCCTCTTGTTGACAATAGAGGGAACAGGTTGGCCTGGGCGGGCCCATGTAAGACAAGCTATGTCACTTTATGAGGGGTGGAGAGCTTTGTGGTGCTGGACACTTCCCCCAGGGTCGCCCACAGCATCAGTTTCCTTTTGTGTAGACTCTCCATTCTCTAGACAATGTTTGTCAAGCACTTTGTCTTACAATAGCTGTCCCAGTGAGAAGCAATCGCCTAATCCATGTTTACTTGGCTGAAGTACATGATGGGTCCTTCCGTGGAAATACCTTCCTCTTTGCATCTGACTAAAGCGGCTAGTAAACTAATTCTGTATTTCCAGATGTCACTGGCTGCTGGAGGAGAGGAAGAACCCACCCCCACAGTCTAAGTGGAGAACAAGGAACCATTGTCTGGGGGTTGGGCATCGGCCCTGAGTTACCTGAGAAAGATGGATCTTCCTGTAGGGAATGAAGATCTGAGCTTGGTTTGTACAAACCCAGGAAGGACCTCAGGCCTGGTGACTGGATTTTTAGCTGTCAGTTCCAGCTCCTGAGCTTTTACATGCCACTTGGCTAAGACAGGAATATGCCTGTTAGGTGACTGAACAGAACAAATTACTGGAAATGCCTATGAATCTTTCTACACTTGAGCCTAAAAGGAGAAAGCAAAGGGGTTTTGGAAACCTAAACAGGAAAGGACCTGACCAGATACCCAGACCATACCTCCAGGCATGGAGGATGGCAGTGCGGCCTACCGATCAAAGATTTAAGCTGTGGGGGTCCATCACGCACATTGCGTTCAGTTCCCATCTTGCCCTTTCCCTAGGAGTGTAGCTAGCTAATATCTCTGGATTCAGTTTTCTCATCTGTAAAATGGGAATTATTATATGTACCTCACAGCAATGTTGCATCCAATACAATAAGGGAATGGGAAAACACCTACGGTGGTACCTGCTCTGTGGACTCACTGTAACAAGTGGTGGCATTAAACACAGAGGGGAGAACGGAAGAGCTGTGCCCTGAGCCGGAGAACCTGCCAGATCATAGAGAAGTCCGTGGTTCCTGGGCCTGGGATTAGAAATCTCCATGGACATGTCCTGACTCCAGCCTGGTGGTGGATGTCTCCGGCCCTATGTCCCCGTGATATGGCATCATACAAAAAACAAACCACTGATTACCAGGTAGTCGAGGTGGCTGGCTTTGCCTATTCTGAGTCTGATCCTTTAAGTCAACCACTCCTGCCCCATTCCATGCATCAATTAGTCCATAAAAAAGAAGCTATAAACACTCGGGGCTGCCCCACTTCCGTCCTGGCAAAGCTTTCACTCAGATCTTATCTCTGCCCAGTTCCATACTCGGCCCTGAGACTCTGATCTTGGCTCTGTTCTGGCCCTTTGAACTTGTACTGGCTCCCCCCCCCCCCAACCCCCGGGGACCTCCCCCCACCATTCCCTATCACACCTTACCTTGGCAGCCTTTTCTGGTTCTGGGAGCTGCTCCTGGCTTCAGCCACCTGGCCAGCACCCTTGCCAGGCTGGTCTCCTCCTTCCCTGTAAGACAGGTGGTCAGGCAAGGTGCTAACTGCTGAGTCCCAGTCAGAAAATATTAGAGAAGTTGGGAGGAAGGGGAAGTTACTATGGAGCTTTTGAGGAAGAGTGGGGTCTGGTCCTTCCCACTGGAGTAGGAGTAGGAGAGTCTTGTTGGTTTTATGGCTTAGTGCAGGAATTGGCAAATTCCTGCTACTTGTTTCTGTAATAAAATGTTGGAAGACAAAGTCAACCCTTCATGTATTGTCTCCGGCCATTTCCTGTGCGACAACAGCAGAGCTGAGTGGTTGTGATAGAGGCTGGCGGCCTACAAAGTCTAAAATATTTACTGATTGGCCTTTGTTAAAAAACAAAATTCAACTGACTAAATTTTTTAAAATATATTTTATTGATTTTTACAGAGAGGAAGGGAGAGAGACAGAGAGCCAGAAACATCGATGAGAGAGAAACATCGATCAGCTGCTTCCTGCATGCCCCCCACTGGAGATGTGCCCGCAACCAAGGCACATGCCCTTGACTGGAATCGAACCTGGGACCCCTCAGTCCACAGCCCGATGCTCTATCCACTGAGCCAAACCAGTCAGGGCTCAACTTTTAAAGATCTTGGCTTTACTTAACAATTCATGAGCTGGGCAGGATCCTATCCAGCAAACAGAAAGGAGCTCCAAGGGACTGTGCAAAAAATGACAGACTTTTACAGGCAGAAGGGAGAGGGACAGGTAAGTCATACCAGCAAAAAGCGAATTGGCTGTGGCAAGGCCATTGTCCTTAGGGGAACAGCAGGGATCTAGCAGGCAGATACCCTCACTACCGTTGACAGGCGATTCCTGATTGACTGATTTAAGACTCCATTTCTGGGAGAGGCTGAAACTATAATTAAGTCTCTTTTTGGTGATATGGGCCTTAGCATAAGTGACTCCATTTTGGGCCTGTTGTTTTGTTTTTAACACACTTAACTTTTTTTTTGAGAGAAACCTTTTTTTATAATAACCAGACCATGGAAACAATACAAATGTCCATCAATAGGTGAATGGATAGTCCAAATCTGGCATACAATTAAATATTCTTCAGCAATAAAACGGAATGAACTATTGGTACACACAACAACCTGGGTGAATCTCAAAAACATGTTGAGTAAAAGAAGTCAGACACATACAAATACATACTATATAACGCAGGCTAAAGGTAGGCATAATGATGGAAATCTGATGAACAGGAAGAAGGAGAAGAGGGGTAGCCAGTCATTGTTGACTGTCAAGGAGAGTGGGGGTGAGGGAAGTGGTCTACATATTTTTATTTATTTATTTTTATTGAATTTATTGGGGGTGACATTGGCTAATAAAATGATATAGGTTTTAGGTGTACAATTCTATATTATAACACATCATCTGTATATGGTTTTGTGTGTTCACCACCGCAAGTCAAGTCTTCTTTTATCACCATTTATCCTCCCTTTACCCTCTTCTACCACCCCTTACTCCCTTTACCTCTGGTAATTACCATATTGTGTTCTGTGTCTATGAGTTTTTGTTAGATTTTTTTTTCTTAATCCTAACCCTAACCCTAACCCTAACCCTAACCTTTTCACCCAGGTCCACAACCCTCTCCCTTCTGACAGCTGTACAAAAAAGTTTTGCAGATCTCTGCTTTAGTGCATTAAGCTTTCTCTCAAAAGGGGTAATCTGAGGAACCCAGTTTTGTAAGATTACTTCATCAAAATACAACAGTCCAAAATGTTGGGGAAACAGACATAATGTTCCCACCTCCTGAGGCTATTCATAGCGCACGTTAGTATATTAGAAGCTCTAAAATATCCTATGCAGAAGAAACTGTTTATTGTTTAACCCTCATTTGCCAAACTTCGTTGAGTTACCAAATCTGTTTTTCCTCAGAAACCTCTTAACAATCCCGAGAAGTTAGCATTCTGTGAAAAGCCTGATAAATGCTAATTAGGTAAAATGATTTTATATAACCTGGTTCTCAGCCTGTCCCTGCCTCTAACGAGCTAAGTGACCTTGGCTGAATTACATATCCCTCAGGGCCTGCTTCCTCATTGGCTGAGTGGGATAATGTTGGCTGTTCTATCTCTCTTATAGATTTTTTTAAAAACAAGTCACTGAGATAGTGTGCATGAGAATGGCCTGGAACAAGATGACTTGGTGTAATTGGGTTTTTGATTAGTTTGTTTTGATATATTGTTAATAATGGTGATGGTGGAGAAGGCACTAAATTAAGGTTCCAAGTTCCCTTTTCTGGTCCTCACTCCGCTATTACTAACTGGGTTAACTGAGTGACCCAGTTAACAAGTCATTTCCCCCATAGGATTTCAGTTAGCTCCCAGGAGGCTGAAGGGTTTAGAGAAGTTAATCTCTAAGGATCTATTAGCTTTGAAATTCAATGATTCCCTTTGGTTACATGCATACAACTTCCCTACTTATCCAAAAACAACGGGTCTCTCTTTCACAAACCAGGAAGACAGCATCTCCTTGATTTTCTTAAGAAGTGTCTGGGTTCAGACTAAGCTATGAGGAGGTATTGATAAAGAGTCTCTGGTGCCACTGACAGTGTAGGAAGCAGGGCTAAAGCTTCTGGGAATGTCTGACAATTCTCATTCGATATCAGAGTCTTTCTTTCCCTTCTCTTCAATTGCTCACAGGCTTCTCTGCCCAGACATGATGCTCAGGCAGCGGGTTGACAGATGTGGCAAAATAAAAAAACAGAGGTAACTCCTGCAAAAACAGTGGGAACAAGGATGGAGCAAAAGTCCTCCCATAGGCATGAGATGAAGTGGTTATAAAAGCAGAATTTACATAAATTCCATTTGGCCACTTTCTTTCTTATCCCTTCCCCCACCCCCCTCAACCATATTCTAGCTCCATCAACATCCTTGCTATCGAGGGTTTAGAAGCAGTTGAACAAGAGAAGCTTTGTGAAAAGGTGAGAACCTACTGAAAAATACACTCCTCCTCCACAAATTTAGGAAAATCCCAGAAAATCTTGACTGGGTCAAACGCTCTACAGCATGACGAGTATGGGGCCAGATGGGGAGAGATGATTTGAGAATTGGTTGTCCTTTTGGTCTCTATGTAAAAACCACCAGGGCACTCCTGAATGAAGGAAGGGTCAGGGCATCTGCATAAGTAGGGCCCACAGAGGCCACTGAGCCTGTGCCCTTGCACTCAGCCATTCGATCACAAATATTTATGGGGGGCCCTACGGGAATGGAAGTCTCTGGGGGCATCATGAGATAAAATGCAATCATGCCCTAAAGGAATTTAGAATTTACTTAAGAAAGCATGAGTATAATTCCATGTGTGCAGCAGGCTGAGTGCTAACAGATGTCAGGAAAGAGGGCAACTAGCATGGGCTAGATGTGATGGTTGAAAATTTGTAATTCCTCACACTGATTGAAAACCTCTTACATTTTGAAATCTCCAAGTATGGCAATTTCACATTTTTCCTAGGTGACCTCCACCAGCGTTTAATAAATCCTTTCCTGAAGCCTTCTTTGAGTCACACTGCCATCTTCGACTGTGGCCAATTCATGACCTTTGTAGGTCCAAGGATGGTCAGCCTTTTCTTCCCCAATGGAGTGCCAACTCCATTCACTTCCCTGTGTACCAGTGGAGGAAGGATAACAAGGGGTTACGATGTTTGGTCCTGGTTCTCCTTCCATGGTGAGCAAGCACCTTATCCTTCCATTCCTCTGGGTCCAGGGTCCCTCTCTGGGACCGTCATGGTGCCACGGGCAGGAGAAGAATCCTCTTGGAGTATCTTCCTTCCCACATGGGGCAGCTGATCCAGCTGGAGGCTCAGCTCCAGCAAATGTGTCATCCGAATCAAGGTGACTCCTGGGGCCTTTTCTGTCTCCTGAGCTGCAAAGACAGAGACACTGAGAGGGTTGTGGGCACTGAATTTGATTCCTCAAGAATCACCCCCACCCACCACAAGCCTTCAAGAACATTCTGAGCCCTTAGGTTGACACAAAGTAAGTCTGAGAATCTTAGCTTCCTCCACTCGCTCCCCAAAAATCTCACCCTTTCTTCACCAGATTTAAATACCATGGAGTTTAAACTCATTTTAGGGATATTTAAGCCTGAGCGTGTTGCTGTAAGAGACTTTCAGCTGAGCCATGCCAAGGGTGCAAATGTAGTCTGGTCCCACATCTGAGCCTTGCACTCTTGCGATCTGCTGCTGAAGTTGCTCATATGGTTCATATGCCTATGGTTGGCATAGGTCTTGCCACCTTCAGAAGAGCTTCTCCTTAAGCTCTGGGATGCCACTGAGACATGAGGTGAGAGATGATTTTCCTGTTTGATAAAGAAACCAAGGCCAAAACCCCTGGCAATGGGCAAGGAGACACAGGATTGGTGGTGTTGCTCCTACATCAATCAGGGGCAAAGCAGATGTACAGTTCTTAGATCATCCTAGCTCGATGGCTGCATTGGTGACCAGAGCTGTTTCATGCCCGAGGCACATAAATAAATAAATAAATTATACACACACACACACACACACACACACACACTAGGGACCTGGTGCACAAAAATTTGTGCACTCGAGGGGGGCGGTGTCTCTCTGCCTGATCTACACCCTCTCCAGTCGGGGAACCCTCGGGGCTGCTGGCTCCTAACCGATCACCTGCCTTCTGGCCTGATCCCCTAACTGCTTTCTGACTGCCTGATAACCTATAACTGCCTCTGCCTCAGCCCTGCCACCATGGCTTTGTCTGGAAGAACTTCCGGAAGATCATCTGGAAGATGTCTAATTAGCATATTACCTTTTTATTAGTATAGATGTCACCTTGTCTTAAAAATGCAGGTTGTTAGCAGGTTTTCCTATTGTGGGAGGGGAGCCTGCAGTAGCATCCTGGGTTCTGACCAGGGCTTATGCACTGATGCTTTATTCTCAGCAGATGCGATTCCTAGAAGAAGACTCTTGGATGTACCTTGAACATTTCTATCGATTTTGCCAAATCATCCTCCAAAAATGTTGAACCACTTTAAACTCCCACCAGCAACCATGCGTGTGCCCTCTGTCCTACTTTGATACCAAT
Source organism: Murina feae (assembly GCA_004026665.1). Taxonomy (NCBI): domain Eukaryota; kingdom Metazoa; phylum Chordata; class Mammalia; order Chiroptera; family Vespertilionidae; genus Murina; species Murina feae. The sequence continues at coordinate 26,211 of PVJC01001298.1, forward strand.
ATCATTGATTTCCCCCTAGAAGCTTCCCTCCCCTCAGCTGGGACTGCTTGGCACTTGAGCCAAACTCAATGTTCAGCCTGGGACTTGATTTCTTGAGATAGAATTATGGAGGAGGAAAAATAGTGTTCCTCTACCCTTCTGAGTTCTTAGCAGAGGCCCTTGTAATGAAAGGCAGATTACTAAGAGAAAAACAGAAGTTCATTAACATGTGTACCTCGTGTATATGTGGGAGATCCCAGGGGAAAATGAATAACTCCCCAAGGTGGCTTAGAATCCAGATTTAAATACTTCTTCCTAGGGAAAGGGGACGGGATATCTAGGCCTCTTAGAGGAGAGTACGTGAGTTTTAGGAAAGATGAATGGGGGTGGGGGAGATAGTTTGTAACAAAGTTTGGGTGTGATGTCAACTTGTAGTCTCCTGTGACAGGAGTCAGTCTTCACTGGCTGATGACACTTTTCCCATTGAGGGAACCGTTTGTGGGGGTCTGATTTTAGGCAGATCAGGAGACTTTAGTGAAAGCCTCTCCTTGCATTTGCTGTTTTTCAAGCATCTGCAACTCAAGATCATCAATATAACAAAGCATATGTTGGAGTGGCATGTTCTCTGACCTTCAGAATAAACCCAACAAAAGCTTGTTTGCTTTCTTAGATGATTTGCCACAGTAGTGTTATTCCCTGGAGACAGTATTCTGACCAGACCTTCCCGGGAGTGGTCATAACATTCGCTGTGCTTGTAGAAAGGTGTGGCCATATCACTAAATAAATCAGGGTTAGTTTTCTCATCTTGTGGAAAGGGAGATAAAGTTATGATAGTTTATCTCCCTTTCCACAGGTTCCCTGAAGATTTGTGTCTCTGCTGTAGCCCCAGTGGCCTCAGCGCCTCCGCGGCTCTGGGGCTTGGAGCTGCTGGGTGCCAGGCCCACTTAAAGGTTTGTGTCTCTTCTCCTCCAACCCCAGCACTGAGGCTGGGCTTGGGGCTGCTGGGTGCTGGGCCCCCTGCAGGTTGTGTCTCTGCTCCTCTGACCCCAGAGGCCTCAGCACCTCCACAGCCACAGGGCTTGGAGCTTAGTGCCAGGCGGCAGCCAATTGGACACAGCAGCCCCGTGGAGCTGCCGCCCACTCCATGGCTGCCAGCCTCCATCTTGGCTGGGTTAATTTGCATATAGCTTCTCTGATTGGCTGGTGGGCATGACTTAGGTGTATCAGAGAGATAGTTAATTTCCATATTACTCTTTTATTAGAGTAGATATATATATCCAAATGGTTAAATGCCTCAGGGTAGAATGTACCACTTCTACATCTAGAAGTCCTGGCAACAACTTTGACCCAACCCTGTCGTGAGGGTGTCAGATGAGAGCAAGCCCCCTCCTTCCCAGCCTTGGGGTTACTTAAACTCAACTCACAAGTCCTCTTTCTCCGCAGCTTCCTTTGCAATAGAACAAGAGCCACAAGCACAAGCAGGCACAGCGCCGTGGAGACAGGAGTCAGCATCCGAGAGATGTTTTCCTCTTCTGGAGAAGCACTGGAGTGCAAGTAGCAGGGGTGGGGAGGAGAAGAGCACCAGACATGTGAGATTAGAGCTGACCAAGCGACTGTAGATCATTTGGCCCTCGACCCTCATTTTATAGTGGAGAAGCTGAGGCCAAGGTGAGTTGGCTGCTCTAATTCCCATGGCAAGTTAGGAGCAGAACTGGGACCAGAAGCCCTGTCTTCAGGTTCCCGAGCTCTGACTCCTTTTCCTAACTCCCCCACCCATGTGTGGGCTCCTTTACTGAGATACACTGGGAAAGAGGATTGGGTGAGAGTCAGGGAATCCAACCTTGGCATTTGGCTGTGCCATAATTTTTCCTTGTGGCTTCAGCAAGTCACCTCCTCTCTCTAGAGCCTTTGTTCCTCACCTTTTAAAAAAAGTCCAGCCCTGACCGGTTTGGCTCAGTGGATAGAGCGTCAGCCTGTGGACTCAAGGGTCCCAGGTTCGATTCCAGTCAAGGGCATGTACCTTGGTTGCGGGCACATCCCCAGTAGGGGGTGTGCATGAGGCAGCTGATGGATGTTTCTAACTGTCTATCCCTCTCCCTTTCTCTCTGTAAAAAATCAATAAAATGTATTAAAAACTAAAATAAAATAAAAAAATAAAAAAAGTCCACCCTGGCATGTGTGGCTCAGTGGGTTTGGCTTCGTTCCATGCACTGGGAGGTTGCTGGTTCAATTCTCAGTCAAGGCCATATGCCTGGGCTGTGGCCTTGATCCCTGGTAAGGGGTGTGTAGGAGGCAATTGATCAATGTTCTGCTCTCACTCAATGTCTCCCTCTGTCTCCCTCTCCTTTCCTCTCTTTCTAAAAAATTGATAAAAACTAATAAATAAATAAAAACAAATGTTAAAATTCCAAAGGTTCCTTGTTTAGATGTTTCATGAAAATACTCGGATTCTTCTAGCATGGACCTTGAATGAGAGAGAATGGATGATTTTCTGTCCCTTGCGCTTTGCTGTCTTGTGGTTACAGAAGGATAGATGTGAGTAGAGGGAGAGGGCCACAGAAGTCAGCTCACTGAGGGGTGTGCCAGAGGCAAGAGCAGATGTGGAACCCCAACGACAGAAGGGCCTGGGGCTTTACCTCTTCATGGAGGACCCCCTGCCTGGAGGCCTTAGGGGTCCTGCTACCAGGTCCTGGCTTGGTGCTGTTTGGGGACCACTGCCTCCAGCGGGCATGTCTAGGTCCCCTTTAGTGCTCCCTTTGACAGATGACATCTCTGTGCTGCTGGGCCCCCCGGCCCACACACCTGCAGCTCCAGTAGTTCCTTCAATGGAGCCCAGGGCCTGTGGCATAGAAACCAGGCTTGCTTCTTGGCGGGTTTTCCACACCCATTTTTCTGAGGCCAGTGTTGATGGCCCTGTCCAGTCTGTAGCCAGGGCTGTTCTGACCCTTTCTGCTTCCTCTCTTGGCCTATTGGCCTCAGTGGTTGTCTCTCTCCCCTTCTCTCTGGCCCCAGCTCTGTTTGTTGCTGAGCTCCTGGTGCCCCACAGCCAATCACGTTCCGCTGTATGGGGCATCCCTCCGACTGCTGAAGCCGGACTCTCCGAAATAGGGATGGTGGCCCAGATGGAACTCTCTACCTGGCTAACTGTCCCTGCAGCTACCCACCCAGGGGTGCCTGGGTTTTGCATTCCCTTGGCTGAAGCTGTTCTTTTGCTGGTTTCTGGAGTCAGAGCAACTCTGTCCCATGCTGGCCCCTGTCTTTCTGTAGTCTGGGTGGTTCTTAGGGCCCATCTGTTGGCCGCTGGAGAGGCTGTTCCGAAGGATCTCCTGATGAGCTCACCGGCAGCTGACGTTGCTCTGGGGCTGGGGCTGGGGCTGGGAGAGCCTGTGGGAAGAGCAGAAGGAAACATGGGAAGGCTACTTAGGCCCACAGGGTTTATTTAGCAAAGGATGCCAGGCTGAAGGTGTTCGCTACATGCAACACAACCTCACGAGGTGATTCGGTCTTTGGCCAATCTATTGGATAAAATTAAAATTTGGGAAAACCAGATGCATTCTCTAGTCTGTTGCAAATATTGGCATTTGATGATCCTATCTTCCTTTTCCTGCCCACATAGTCTCTAACCAAGCTGTTGGGTCCTGTGTGCTACTCCGTTTCCCAGAGGCCCACAGCCCAGCATGTACTGTCGTCAAATAAGAAAAAAAAGAAGTCCAGTCACAGTGGAGCGGCCAGTCTCAGCAGGTGGTTAGATCACAAGTGACACTTAATAAAACAAGGCCACGGGCACCGTGCACGCCTGCTCGCTGACACACCACCTCTTCTGTAGACTGGCTGTCGTAGCCTTCCTCAGATCTGGGTGCCTGGCTCGGTGTCAAGTCTCCAGAGCCCACCATGCAGGGCACGGACCTGGCAGCTTCAGGTGTTGACTGAGGGGCTGTCTTAGGAAGAGCTGGGTCCTGATTCTCTGTCCGGCCCGTCCTACCTGCTCTGCGTGTCTGAACAGAGACACCACGGCTGTAAGCAGCTGAGTTATCCAATTCATTACTTTCTTGGAACTTTCCCAAAATGTACAGGCCACACATTGTAGGGTGTGTGGGTGGAGGGTGGGGGGAGGAATAGCCAACGTGCATCCTGTTGGGCAGTTCTCCCAGCCATCTGCCTTCCTTTTGATGGCAGTTTCGCAAAGTCTGTGCCTCACCCCAGCAGCCTCATCACCCCCTCATCGTTGAAGCCCTCTGGGACCCCTTCCTTCCTTTACATCTGTTCCCTGGCACCCGCTTCGTCAGCCTTGACTCACCCATCCATGCGGAGACAGCCAGGTTCATGCTCAAGAACAGCATGTTGTTCCCGTTTCCGATGCCACAGCGGTAGGACCCCCCATCTTCCGGGGACAGCTGGGTCAGCCTCACCACAAACAAGCCGCTGTGCGGAAAGTCTGCCAGGGCCACACGGCCACTGTAGCGACCATGCGTGTAGTGGTTGGTGGACACGATGGTGTGGCAGAGCCACGTCAGGGAGCTCAGGCGGCACCAGTACTTCCGCTGGTGTCTGTTGATGGACGTGGGGGTGTAATGACACTGGATGGTGACAGCACCCCCAGGCTCCCCGGACACCAGCCTCGGGCCCTTCAGCGCGATGGCAGCTGCAGGCAGAGAGAGCAAAGTCTCAGGAGAGGGAGAGTTGTGTTCAATCCAGCTCCACACTCTGCAGAATGAGGGGGCAGGTGAGAAAATGCCTCCTTAAAAGTGAGGCAAGAAGAATCAACATAGAAACGTCAGAACTTAGCCCTCAGGAGAGGAGTTGTCTCAAGATGTGGCATGAAACTACATCCAAGGCCCCATCTGAGACGAGCACGCCAGGAGCACCTTAGCCACGACTTAGCCCACACTCCACGCGCTAGGCGTTCGCACACCAGACTGTGCAGGGCTTGGCTTCCTTCCTCTGGGCTCCGATGCAGATGTTTAAAGGGCTGCCATCTCAGAACGCGTAAGAGGGCCGAGGGATCATCTGGTAGAGGACTGCAGTTATTTGCACGAAATGTAAAGACAGATCGGCGTGCTTTCTGCTGAAATGGAAGTGGAGGTGGGGACTGGGGAGGGGACTGAAACACAAGAATTGTGAGCGGCATGGCGGGTCTCTCTCCAGTCCAGGGGTTGCAAACGTGTTTCACACTGGCCCCCTTTTTGTAGAAATGGACACAACCATGTGCCACATCAAGGCCCAGAGGCTGGTATTGGGACTATGTCTGCTTTGGCAATAGGCATAAGCCCCAGTTGGACCACCGTATGTGACCTGTTCACTGAGTGCCTTAACTTTGATCAGTGCCAGCAGCAACAACATTGATTCTTTCTCTTTCTACCTCTTCATCCTTGATCTGTGGACTTATCTGCTCCACAGATACAATCTCAGGCATGCTTTCATGCACAGTGGCCTTCACAGGCTCACTGAGGCCAGAAAAGTCCATACGTAAAATCATGTAACCAGTCCAGTCCAAAGACTGTTTCCACCTCTGCTCTCTGACCCAACTGGAGCTCTTCTCTTTGGAGGCCCAGGTTTGAAGGCCTGTGTGGAGGAAGGGGATCTTTGGGGGTCTCTTGCTTTGCTCTACCCCTTCCTCTACCCCAACTGCTCTTTTAGGCCCTTCTGGGAGTGGATATGGAGGAGAGTGGAGAGAGGGACAGTGGGGGTCTGCTCTAGTGCCCTCTGGACATGCAAATGGCCAGAGCAACTTCCTTCTCTGCTGCTTCTCAGATCTGTCCATGCCTCAGGCTGCAGTGCCTTCCGTGTGAGAAGTGCCTCTCCTGCTGGCCTCCTGGGACCCCACCAACTCCAAGCTTATGACTTCTGGCCACCTGTGGCATGTTGTGGGCACAGTCTCCCCTGGACAGCCCTCTTGGTGGAGGCCCCGAGCCGGGTCCTTTCTGCAGGTCCCACATTGGCTCACCGGAAGCACACCTGTGTCCTGCTGTCAGAGGAAACTTGGACATACGGCAAGCTGTGGAGTGCCTTTCTAGAAGTCCCTTCGAACCTGGCTTCACGTGGCTCCCACAGTGAGCTCTTCTCCCCTCAGATGGCTACATGGTGGGCTACTGTGGGAACAGCCAGCTTTGCAGTCTCTCTCCACAGTCCTGCAGAGTGGTTCAACATCTACCCGTTGGTCCTATGTCTTTAGTGCCTCTGAACCCAAGAACGTTCAGTTTGACATCCTGTTGTGAGGACTGGCTATATAATTTGCAGGGCCCATTGCAAAATGGAAATATAAGACCCCTTGTTCGGAAATGACAGGGTCCCATGTGACTGCACAGGGCGTGTGCCCGTGAAGCAGGCCCTGTCTGTTGCATGTGTCCTGAGGAATAATTATAGGAAGAGTCAAGGCCATAAATGCTACGGACGTACCAATAGTCAGTGTAGGTTTAACTAAACAACCAGCTACCAACTATGCCCCTATTAATAAAATCAAATGGTAATTTATCATGAAAAGGCAAGAAATTCGCAATTACAAATAAGGATCTTCCCAGGACAACAATGATAGTGGCCTGATAAAGGGCTCCTCTCCCAGATTTCGGGAACTCTCGTGATCAACACGTGGCATGTGTGAGGTGCTCTGCCCCGTCAATCAGCAGGATGGGGCGGTCCAGCTTTCCTGTGGGAGGCTGATTAAGAATCCTGAATCAACTTGGCAATGCACACTTTTTCTTTTAATAATACTGAATTTTGCTGGCCCTTAACTCATTTGGTGGATTACTGATGAGTAGCTCTTAGTTGTTTATAATTAAAGTATTTGGGGTTTTCTTATGGGTCACCTGTGAAAATTAAAGAAAAGGCTAGTGTTTCCGTAGGAGTGGGGTGCCCACTTGGGATCCCTGATGCAAACTCTCTGCCCTTCAGGGGCGGGGTTGTCCTGCTCTCTTTCACCCACCAGTTTCCAGCAGTTGTCCGTAGCTGTGGCTTCTAGTAGGGAGTGTGAGTGAGGCCTTTAGTTGGAGGGAGGCCCTGGACTGAGCAGGACTTGGCCTGAGAAGATGCAAGAGGTCAGTGGGGTTATCCCTGTACTGGCTCTCTTTCCCCACCAACAAAGGTGTGAGAAGTGTGTGTGTGTGTGTGTGTGTGTGTGTGTGTGTGTGTGTGTGTGTTTCCCTGGCCAGGAGGTGGGGCCTGGAGGGAAGAAAGCCAGCCACAGTCATCTGAGATGGGGATCTTTCATGTGAGGGGCCACAGCAGAACCTGGGCACAGGGAGGAGCTGGGCCATCAGGAGCCATGTAAGGTCCACAGAGGCACCTACAAGAGGAAGGGTCAGCTCTAACCTGCTGCCAGGCCATCCCATCATTAGAGTCCCTGCCTCTGCCTCTCCTCCCTCCTGCCACTGTGACCCTGGTGGGGTCCAAGTGGCAGCTGCCAAGATATAGAGGAAGGGGGAGGGGAAGAGAGAAGGCAGCCATCCCAGCCCCCTTCCTGCCTTTCTGACACAGGCCTTGGGCACGTGAGGGGCCATATCTCTGAATGAAGATTAAAATGCTGACCAAAATATCTAGCTGGACACTTAAAATTATTGCATCTAGCATGTTTGAAACTTAAAGGAATTAAGTGAGGACTATTATCTACATGTCGGCAGAAAAATCATGGGCTGCCTGAGTTTTCATTTGGGCAGAAGGGGAGTCAGTTCCTACTGATAAGGGAGCAGTGAGAGGTTAAAGAAATGGTATGACTTATCAGAGAATTCTTGCTCAAATATTAGTTACCTTTGATTCATTAAAACTCTGATTTGTTTATAAGCCAAAAACAGTTGTAAATTTTTTGTTGGCGTTACCATAACATTTTCATCTGTTCATTCATCTGGCAGTGACTTGCTAACAATTTGTTCAGTATCTACTTGGGGCCAGGTTCTAGGTACCAGACACCCCAGGCACATTCCTTAATGGCTCCCTCTTGTCACAAATAAAGTCCAGAGACCACAGCATGACAACAGGCCATTCATCATCTGAGCCTGATATATCCCTGGCCAGCCTCACCTCACCCCCTGCCAGCGCCTTTAGGGCAGGGACCCTACCTTTTACCCATCTGTCCCTAGTGCCTGGCAATGATAGGCTCTCTGTAAATATATATCAACTAAGTAAGTATTTGCATAGATACAATTTTTCTTTATCTATCTAGGTTTTTTATAGACTATAACTCATTTTGAGTAGGACAGAGTCTTTTTCTTTATGTCTCTTGAACTGGACCTGATTGTAGAGTAAGTGGTCATGGAGCAGTGCTAGTCTTTTTTGCACATCCGGGAACCTTGACCTTGCAAATGCAGCCAACTTCCAGTCGTTACGATGAATGGAAGAGGGCAGATCGTAGGGAACATCACAACAGTGAATATTCTGGAAGCCATCAAGTCAGGCATGTGCCTTCTCCTGGGAGCTCTCAGCTTCCTCGCTCCCCCGGGGCCCAGATCTGACCACTTCCTGGGTTCACTGCATGGCCTTGGATGCCAGGAGAGAAAGCGATGGCGGTGCCCTAACTGCTGAGGAAGCACTAACTGCCACCGAGGCGCCCACCAGGAGTCTCCGCAGCCTGGAAGGTTCCAGTCCGGTTTTGCAAGCTCTGCCTCTGGGCTGTTTGGGACTCACCTTGCAGCAGGCACAGTAGGAGGGCCAGCTGCATTTTCCATCCTGCCCTCTGGTTGGTGACCTGCAAAACACACTGTAAATGAAGAGGCCTGAGAAGGAGAAAGCGAGGAGCTGGGGTGAGCAGCAGCGGGCCTGGGTTCAGCACCTTCTCACTTTGGGGGCTTGGTCTGCTCAGTGTGCGCCAGGATGGACATCTCTAAGAGCAGGACAGGGGCCGCCCTCTCTGAGCAAAGCTGGACTCGGTCTTCACACTCCGAAGCATGCATGCTTGGCCTGGGCCACTGCCACCAAGACTACCACTTCCCCACTTGGCCATTTCTTTGTTCAGAAGAGGCGAAAGGCCGTCCATGGCATTCCACCCTCTGCACCCACTCAGCAGTGAGAGCTCTGGGTGTGGGGAGCTGTGAGTTCGGGGAGCATGACGCAGGGGGAAACTACATGCTGGAGGTTTAATCCTTAGTGGCCCTGTGGGAACTGGACAAGGTTACTCTGTGTCTGGGACTGGTCTCCCCTCCAGGGAAAGAGAGCACGCACATGGGGTGGTTACACGACACCAATGAGACTGCATTGGAAGTGCTGACAGTGTGCCTGGTACAGAGCAGCGCCCTCCCCCCTCTCCCATCCCTTTCTCTTTTATGGAGCAGCTTTCTCACGGGAAACTTTCTGCTCTGCTGGTCGTGTGCCTCTGGTCGGTAACAATGAGTTAAAAATGAACTCTCGGCCCCAGGACTGTCTGCACGAGGGTCCTATTCTGTTTCTCCTCCACAGCTTCTAAAAAGCTCTCCCTGTCCCCCCATTCACACCTATCTTCCCTGTGGTGTCTCCCATGGGCCTGGGGAGCTCCTTGCAGACAGGGCTGGGTCCCCTCTGTCCACCTCCAGGCCCTGAAGCAGGATCCAGCTCAGTGTGGGCAGCTGCTGTGAATGAGACCCGACCACTCTTAATAGACCCCATACTGACCATGGCGGTGGACTCCCAGTGCCTGCCGATTCAGAGGACAGTGCACATTGTACTTCTTTTGTACCCTCTGTGGTTTTCATGGATGCTTTTTGATTCAAAATCTGTTCTTTGAATCTATCTACTGCCTGCAGTTCCTGAGACCGACCAATAATAAGTAAGGCAAACTTCCCTGGCTGGTGTGGCTCAGTAGGTTAGAGCATCATCCCGCATACCGAAACGTTTCAGGTTCAATCCTCTGCTGGAGCATATATGGAAAGCAACCAGTAGATGTTCTCTCTCACGTTGATGGTTCTCTCTCACTCTCTCTCTTCCCTCTCCCTTTCTCTGAAATCAATGAGCATATCCTTGGGTAAGGATTTTTTTTTTTTAAAAAAGGCAAACTAAAGGGCCATTGTTTTCTCCTTCCTACTCTCACATCTCACATCTCCGCAAGCCAGTGGCCTGGCCCATGGGCAGGAGCCTCCTGACTCCCTTCCCCAACTGAGCCTCTGAGCTCCACAAGGCCACAGGCCAGTCTGGGATACAGGCTACAAGAAGAGCAGAGAGAATGGAGGAGAGGGGACAGGAAGAAAATCAGAGAAAGTAAGAGCGGGAGGAGAGGAAAGAAAGGGTGAGAGTCGAAAGAAAAGAGAGAGGAGAGGACATGAGAAAAGTAGAATCCCAGGTTTGCCCTATAGCTGCCCACTGTCACGCAGCTCGGCTCTGCCCAGCCACCTCCACCAAAGCCTTTGCCGGCCTGTGCAGGTGGAGCCCAGAGCGTGGTCAGATTTTTGGAGGAGTCCAGGGGCTCGTTGTGCCCCTTCTGTGCCCTCCCCTCAGCAGCGCCCCTGTCTTGGGCACAGCCTTGGGCCTCCCCTGCCTCCTGCGAGCTCTGACTTCCTGCCCTGGCCTGGAGGCTCCCCAGGTGTGCCCGCACCTAGTCCGTTGTTTGATTAATGTCCTCCGAGCTCAGGCTTATTCTGAGGCTGGCACCAAGCCCCCGGTTTTCCTAAAGAGCTAAGTGCTGACGCTGCACGCATTGGGGCCAATTTGTTCAGGGGCACAGTGGGGCCGCGTCTCTGCCTCAGAGGGGCAATGAGGAAGCACAGCGTGGAGATTAAAAGTCCCCGGGCAGTTATCAGCCTTGATTGGAGGCTGCAGGATAACACAGCACGATGTCTTGGACCTGCCAAGGACCTTCAGAAAACCTTGCTCCTGGGCAGGGAGCCCCAGCTCAGCAGCGGGGCGCGGGCCTGTGACAGCACACAACTTCTCAGGCAACGAGGGATGCTCAGGGCCTCTCTTATTCCCCGGTCCTGCTGGGAAGAGCAGCCAGCTCACTTCCAGCACAGGCTGGTGTATGGCCCCCCATATCCTACTGCTCCCCTGAGAGCCACTTCTCTCCTATCCTCCCAGCCCTGGGGACAGCACACAAGAAAAGAGGGAGCCAGTGAGGTGTAGATGGAAGCGAACAGAACAGAACCAGGATTAAGGAGGGTCCGCCTTGCCTGGGGCTGATGGAATGGCCTCGCACAATGAGCCTTCCATCGCCGCTGCTACAGCGGGAGAGCCCTGATTTGCAGGGTCTCCAGGTTCCCTTGGCTTTCTAGCATTTGTTGGTTCTCAATGCTGCAAGGGGCCTCCAGGGAATCATGCTCTGGTGGGAGGGAGAGTGGGAGCGAGCACAAGAGGAAGGGGGAAGAGGAAAGGCTGAGCCCTGAACTCCAGAGACTTCCCTGGCCTTCTGGAGGGGTGCGGGGCAGGGTGGTGTGGAGGGAAGCCCAGCTGCGCCGGGAAAAGCACTTGATAGCCACCCATTGCAGTTCGGCACCCGCATTCCACACTCGGAGACCAGACCCCAACCTCTGGGGAGAAAGCCTCATCTCACCTTTTGTCCCCCAGGCATGGCGGGGGCCTCTCCATCCATCTCGGCCAAGAAATAAAGTCCTCTTGGCCTTTCTCTTTCTCTCTTTGAGATGCTGGTGGTTGGACCTCTTCTAGCTTCTTCTCTTGAGACCTGCAGTCTGAGGAGGCAGCATGGGCTGGGAAGTGGCCAGAGGCAGCCCTAAGGATGGAGGTGCAAGCACAGCTCTGTCCTCACCCCTACACTTGCCTCAAGTCCCTTTGCCCTGGGCCTCGGGTTTTATCCCATGAAGAGGGAGCCGGTCCTGGCCCTCGGTCTCGCTGTCCCCGATTTCTGTGGAACTTCTCCTGGAGCAGTGGGTGTCGTCTCAAACACACTGGTCATAGCCTTCTACCTCTTGTCATCCCTCCAGTCCCGGGTCTCAGACTTGTCAGGATGCTCCAGCTTAGCCAGCCCATTCAAGTGATGCAACCCCCAGGCAGGAGAGAAAATTCAGGAGAGGAATTCCCCTGCTGACCGGGGGCAGCTGGTGCCTTCGAGCTGACCTGGCCCTTTTGACTCCCCTGGAGAGGCCGTTTGGGTCACTGACTGCAGTCCAGCGGCTCGCTGGCAGTTACTAAGTCATGCCCTGGACAAAGCCCCACACAGAAAGGAGATGACCTCATGGAAAGAGAACACCAGTGTGGCTTGTCTGGCTGGGTGACACGCTTGAAAAAAATCCCTTAATATTTCCCTTTGGAAAGATTTCATGGGTGGGTTTTGTCTCCTACAAGATGGGACCTGCCTACTCATCTGGGTGTAAGCTGACCTCCCAGTGGCTGGCACAGCCCAAGCCCTCAGCAGCCAGGGGCTCCTGGGATGGAGGCGCTGCACACTGTAGTTAAGGACTCACCAGGACCTCGCGGACAATGCGGCCCCCGTGGGCCAACGAGGAAGGACCCTTCTTCCTTAAGAAAAAGAACTTGAGCGGGTACATTGCTGCACAATTTGAGTACGCACAGTGGCAGCGTGTATTCTCTATGCATTTCCCCATCCAGGTGGGAAGACAGGTTGGGGTGGGGGTGCGGGTCCCCGAGAGCAAAACGTGAGGAAAGGAGTAACTGCCAATGACGCCTGGGCTGGGACGAGGTGGTCTCCTGCATGTGTGTGCCCGGGGGCGTGCACGGGTGCCTGTGCTACTGTCTCAGGGGCTTGGCTGGGCGCCCCCGTCTGGAGCTCAGCATCTTCACAAACACTGGCCTCCCATGGACATTGGGCCACAGCTATGCCAGGAGCAGCATGCCCAGAGCAAGGCATGCTTGCTCAGTGCGCAGGGCCTGTCAGAGGCTGACCTAGGACAGAATGAACCTGTGCAGGGGGGGAGAAAGGCGTAACGCCTGGCGAGGTGCACCCCCCTCAGCCCCTCGGGCGTGGCCTGGCATTTCGGTTGATCGATCCATGGGTTGATCACTAGACTTTGGAATCAGACTCCTTCCAAGTTCATATCACAGCAACCCTCCCTTTTTACTGAGAAAGTGATTGCAGTCAGATTGTTTACCCTCCTGGAGCCTTGTTTTCCTAATCTGTGAAACAGGAGGCGATAGCACCTACCTCGTAAAGTTATTATGGGGAGTACGTGTGATAATCAGAAAACATTAGCTGATAAAATGTAACAGTTCAGCTTTCAGGAGCAGGAAGCTGATGTCTGCCTGGTAATGATCAAACCTTAAAAAAAAAAAGTCTTTTTAGCCCGGCTGGCGTGGTTCGGTGGTTCGACCTATGAACCAAGAAGTAACGGTTCGATTCCTGGTCAGGGCATTTGCCCAGGTGGTGGGCTCCATCCCCAGTGAGGGGCGTGCGGGAGGCGGCCCATCCATGATTCTCATCGTTGATGTTTCTCTCTCTCCCTCTCCCTTCCTCTCTGAAGCCAATACAATACACACATTTTTTTAAAGTCCTTTTGAAGTCTTTCATCTGTTCAGAAGTCTGCCGCGTTCTTACATTTCTTTGTTCTTTCGCCATTTCATTATTTTGGCATTTGAGAGATTAAAAAAGACATCGATTGGGGACATGTCTGAGTTGATTTTGTACATTAAAATGAGTATTTATCAAATGTGTATGATCTTACAAACAGTGCGGTCATTTTATAGCCTTGAGGCTGTCTTTTCCATTTTGCTTAGTTTTGGACACTTTGAAGACTATTTAGTTACTAAAGACACCAAGTACCATAACGCCCAGTTAGTTGTAAAGCACGGGGGCCAGTTTCCAGGGCCTTGGACCGAGCCTGCACGTCCCTGGGTCTGGAGCTTTAAGGGCGATAACACTGCACTGGCTTCTCCTGGGCGTACATCTTGCCCAGCACAAAGCCATAGATGGCCTCTATTTTATGTTGTGTTGTGTTATGTTATTTTATTTTATTGTTAATCCTCACCCAAGGCTATTTTTTCATTGATTTTTAGAAAGACTGGAAGGAATGGGGAGAGGCACAAAGAGAGAAACATTAATGTGAGAGAGACTCATCGATCGATCGGTTGTCTCCCACACGTGGCCCGGGGCTCAAGCCTGCAACCAAGGTACCTGCTCTTGACTGGAATCGAACCCGGGACCCTTCAGTCCCAGGGCCGACGCTCTGTCCACTGAGTTAAACCCTCCAGGGCCAGGCGGCCTCTTGACAAAGGTTCATGACACTGTGATCTCCTGACTTCAGGGCCCAGACTCCAGGAAGCGGCTAAGTAACACTTAGACCAAATGCCAGATTTGGGGAAAGTTTTATCCACTCCCCATCCCAGTCTTAGCAAAGGATTTTACCTGCTAGATGGGCACATAGGGGTAAAAGTCAGCGAGCAGAAAGCTAACCAATGCAAGGAAAGCCCTTTGTGGTATAAAGCAATCCATACTGATCCCTTCTGTTTCCCAAATGTTTCCTGGTGAATAATTGAGAGCAATGTGCAGAGACGTATTATGCTTCGATGTGGCTGGCACTCAAGGCTTACATTCCTCCTTCTGCATCCTTGCAAAGCTTTCTGCTTACTCTGCCCACATATTTGAGCTTTTTTCTATCCTTGCTATTTGTGGAAGAGATGCACCCCCATCCCGATTCCTCACCAAAGCTCTGGTCAGAATACCGAATGCAGAAGAAAACACTGTTTAAAGACACTTGGTTACTACAAGTCCTACAAGTCTGGACCATGTACTTAGAAACTCTTGGAAGAATGTAACTATGACACTTGTCACTCCTCCCAACGATATCAGAAGGAAGGATTTGTGCAGCACAAATAATCATTTCAGAGTTGCTCTCCACCCTCACCCCCCATTACCTATGATTTCACTCTTTGAGGTTTAGTTACCTGCAGTCAATTGTGAGCTGAAAAGATTAAGTGGAAAATTCCAGAAATAAACAATTCATTGTGTATAATTGATCTCAGAGAGGAAGGGAGAGGGAGAGACAGAAACATCAATGAGAAGAGAGAATCATTAATCGGCTGCCTCCTGCATGCCCCCTACTGGGGATCCAGCCCACAACCTGGGCATGTGCCCTGATTCATGGATCAACACTCAACCATTGAGCCACACCAGCTGGGTCAATTCATACGTTTTAAAATGCTCACCATTCTGAGGAGTGTGATGAAATCTTGCCCTGTCCTGCTCTATCGCAGGTGGGGCGTGAATCCTCCCTGTATCCAGAGTCTCCACATCACAAACACTCTCCCAACAGTCACCTAGTATTTGCCATCTTGGTTGCTACATGGACTGTCAAGATATCAAAGTGCTTGTGTTTAAGTAACCCTCATAGTAGCCTATCCCTAAGTCCCACACCTACGTCACTAACCTCACTTTATCTCATCACCTAGGTATTGTGTCATCTCATATTATGACAAAACTAGAGGCCCAATGCACGAAATTCGTGCAAGAATAGGTTCCTTCCCCTGGCTGTCACACCAGCTTCTCTCTGGCACCCGGGACCTGGGCTTCCCTTGCAGCCTTGGTTTCATCTGGAAGGATGTCTGGTATAATGAACATATTACCCTTTTATTATTATAGATGAAGAAGGAAGTACAGTAAGTAAGAGATTTTGAGAGAGAGAAGAGAGACCCCATCCCCATAACTCTTATTCTTGTGTATTGTCATAAATGTTCTCTTCTATTACTACTATTGTTAATCTCTTACTGTGCCTACTTTATAAATTAAGCTTTACCGTAAGTATGTATAGAGAGAGTTTGATACTTTCTGTGGTTTCAGGCATCCATGGGGTGTCTTGGAACATATTCCCCAGTGGATAACAGAAGACTGCTGTCCAATGGCACTTAGCAGGTTTGACAACCTCCGCCATCATGTGGCTGGTAGTAGAGACTGCAATCCAGCATCGTTAACACCCCTCCCGACACAAAAGGCACTCGGGAGGCGGCAGGAGAGCGCTGTGGTTTATGTCCCCACACACGGCTGGTTAAAGCATAGGGTACAGAACCCTGGCTCATTTCCCAGAACATAGAGGCAAGTTGTCTAATACCTCAGCTCACACTCATCTCCGCATGGTTTGGGGAGCAAAATTCAACCCAGTAAAAGGGACAAAAAGAGAACAGAGCTGACAAAGCATCACCTGGAAAACAGTTGTTGGACACACCTGAGCAGTCTGTACCTCCGGACCTCGGAAGCTGCTGGGAGCAGGGTCCTTCCCAGGGTGTCCCCGAAAATGCTTGAAGCAAGTCTGATTTCACGAGCTGAGAGAGGCCAGCTTCTCACAGCTGCCAGGTACGGTCGTGCCCTCTGACCTACGGCAGGGGACACACCAGGTGATCCCCCCAAATCCTTGCATTTTAAGGCACCCTCACTGTGTTAGCTTTATCTCCAGAGCTGCACTGGGTCGCCCCAGGGCCCCTTTCTCGGCCACAGACATACTGGAACCGCCCATAAGCTGCAGGACTTTTTCAACTGTGAGAAGATGCTGCCACCTCGTGGCAGAAGCATGCCATAGCACCAGTGACCATGTGCCATTACTCAGACTGGGACACTTTTCAAAGTGAAAGGGGGCACTTTTAATCGCTGTGGGCGGACAGCAGCTGTAAATAGAAACGATCTTAATTGTTCACATTAGGGCAATGATTTTTTTTTTTAATTTTAAAACAATTTATTTTTTGAACTTTTCCTTCATCTGAGCCGGCCATTCACCTTCCTGTGTAGCCAGGCTACTACATGGCTCCTTTCTTCCCGCATCCGTTCCACGGCTTCGGTTGGAGAGCTGCATCCCAGCCGGGAGCTGGTTGTTTTTGCAGGATGCTTCCAGGACGGCTCCTTTACATTCACGGTCCTGTTTGTGGGTCAGTCTTTTCCTTTATTTTATTTTATTATTTTTTCTCTTTATTTATTAAGATATTACAAATGTGACTTTATCCCCCCAATGTCCCCTCATCCCCCCACTCCTGCCCTCACCCCCCCACCCTGTTGTCCACGTCCATCGCTTATGCTTATATGCATGCATGCAAGTCCTTTGGTTGATCTCTCCCCAACCCTCCCCTACGTTCCCTCTGAGTTTTGAGCATCTGATCGATGCTTCTCTGTCTCTATATAAGTTTTGATAAGTCTTTTCCTTTCTTGCTCCTCCTTCCTGCTTCCCTATTTTGTTCCAAACTTGAGGACTTGACCAGCAGGGGGTGCCGAGTACCCGGGGCATCAGCTGGCTCTGCTCCCAGATCCCTGGCAGCTAGCACTTCTCCTGGTTTTCCTTTTCTGTCCCTCAGCTTACAGACAGCTGCTGGAGCCGAGCTGCAGTGGGTCAGGTGCTGTGTCAGGGGGGTTCCAGCGGCCTCTCCACACCGTGGAAGCATGGCCACACGCCATACAGGAGCACACGGCTTTTCACCTGAGCCGGGCAGCCCTGGCCGGGCCTCCACTGCCCGGTGCAGGGAGAGGTTTCTCCTTGGCTGTGATGCCGTGGCCTCCTCCTCACACACCAGGTCTTTCTCAGTTTGGTTTATTTCACTTAGCATTTTCCAGGTCCTTCCAAGCTGTCCCCAAGGGTAAGAGATCCCTCTTTTGGAATGTTTTCAGTGAGTATATACCTGGTCCTCCACATCCGCGGGCCTCGTGAATCTGGTATTTTTTATCTGCTGATGGGAATCCACGGGTGCGGAGGGCCGCCGGCCTGTGCTACACCATTTGATATGTGGGACTTGGCAAGCATTCGTGGATTTTGGTACCCAGTAGGGTCCCGGAACCAATCCCACACAGATACTGAGAGCCCACTGAAGTTTTGGGGGAGTCAAAAGGTATATGTAGATTTTTGACTGCGGGGTCAGTCCTCCTAAGCCCTGCCTTGTTCAAGGGTCAATTGATCATCAAATGCCTCCGGGCCATGAGAGTTGGTTGGGTCCTCATGTGTCAGCCGGACCTAGAGCCACTGCTGCTCCCACGTGGGGGGCCTCGTCACTCCTGCAGGCTTCTCTCAGGAAACTGGCCCGGCCTTGCCCAGGAGGCCCTGTGGTGGTGGCAGGGATGGAGGGGGGCTCACAGGCACCCTCCTTCTGCCTCCACAGCCCTGCCCAGCTCAGTGCACTTGATCACATTTCTGAAGTCAGAAAAACTGGTTCTGGCTGTTTATGTACCTTCAATGTGTTTGTCTGTGGCCTGGGCCTCAGCTTTTGAAACTGAAAGGTCATTATTTGATGATTTTGTTATTTGGTTCTGCTGTACCACAGCCTCGGGTACAAACTAACACAGCACAAACCACAATCAGCATGCAAGCTCATTGGTGAATGTACTCAAAAGCCCACCACAAAACACTGAAAGAAGCAGACAGGAGCCTAGATCGGCACCCGCGACTTCGTTATAACCGTGCCAACGTTCCCTGTGCATTCGCACAGAACTGTGAGGCGACATTAAGCTAGATGGTGTGTTGGTGAGGGGAGAATATGGGTGACTTGGGAAAACACACACGCATTTCCTTTCTATTTGCTGTATGTAAATACCAGCCATGTTGTTTGTGGGAAACATTAGAATATTTTACCTCTAATAAGACAGATTCTCCTTAGTTCCTGTGCTTCCCACCTGTCTCCCATCAGTCTCCACCTGGCCCCTTCCCTCCAGGGAAGCGTGTGCCCTTACAACCCACGCGGGCCGGCCTCTGTGCCTTCGCTTAGCCCAGTGGTTCTCAAACTTCAGCTTCATCAGAATCACCCGGAGGGCTGGACCCCACCTCCAGCGTTTCGGATTCCCAAGGTCAGGGGCGGGGCTGGGAATCTGCATGTCTAACAAGTTTCCAGGTGATGTTGATGTTGATGTTGCTGGTGTAAGGACCTCACACTGGGAACCCCTGGCTTATTCATACCTCTTACCTGAATTATCTCCTTTTCCTCCCTCCCTCTCTCCCTCCCTCCCTCCCTCCCTTCCTTCCTTCCTTCCTCCTTCCTCCCTTCTGCAAACACCTCATGAGAACTCAATAGACATGAGACACCCCTTAAGGAGCTTTTTGGCTGAACCAATCTATGTATTGCACCTTCCTTTTCTCAATAAACTCTCAGAATTCTTATTATTTACTCTGCACCACTCCTCTGACTTATACACTCCGGCCGAAACATCAAAATGAGTCTACATTAGTTGGAATTTATTGCTGCATACGGTTGCCATTGTTTCCCATTTTTTTTCTCTCCTTACCCAGCCCTTTGAAGCTCAGACAGAATCCCCTCCTTCTCCTCCTTCATGGGCACAGAACCAGTGTTGGCTGCGGGGCCCTGGGGCAGGCACACTGCCTAGTAACAGAGCACTGGCTGGAGAAACCTGTGGGACCCACGGCATCCCGCCCTTCCTAGCCCGGATGTGGGATTTCTCTTGCCCTGTCCTTGTGGGGCGATTTCCCAGGTTCCTGCCCCCCTATTCTAGGGAGAGAGCTTCGGGACCACTCCCAAAGGCTCGCTTACACCAAAGCCAGTTCCCAGAGACAGCTGTGCCAAGGGGATAGGAACAAGCTGTCTACTATCTTAAGAAGGGACTTGATTATAAAAGGTATAATGCAGTTCACAGTTTATTTAAAACACACACACACACACACACACACAGAAAAGCCAAAGAAGAACATTTAAATTTACCCATAATCCCACCACATCGAGATACCCAATTTTTAACATCTGAATTTTATCTTCCCTCTGTATTTTCCACGAAATTAAACTATTCTGTAAATACTGTATATCAAGTCATGCTATTTCGTTTGTCAGTCTATCCAGACTGGCTTACTGGTACCACTTAACCCTCTGTCGCATCACTTCGGATGGTTACAACGCATTACATCACACACAGAGACTATACATTACTAAAAACCAGTGCTTTGTTGGTTAATAATCGCTTTGCTAATAAAAATAATGACTCGGTGAATATCGTTATTTATGCATCTTTGTACTCTCTCCAGTGATTTCATCAAACATACACTCGAAAGGCTGGCGCACGCTGAAACATCGCCATCCAAGGTATTTCTGGTCCCTCACGGGGTACAGAGGCCGAGGCGGGCCCCACAGGGGTGGCCAAACTTCAGGACCTTGCCCAGCCCTGAAGATGGCACCTTGTTTTAATCCGAATCTACTTCATCACTTGGAGAATGAATTTTAAATGAGTATTTACTCCACTGTGAATTGCCTTGTGTGCTCTGTCCAGTATTCTTATTGTCTGGATAACAGCAGGTCGAGATATTTCCAGCGAGTCGCCAAGATACAAGAGAGAAATGACCCGGGCATGCGATGAGAGGCAGATGCAGAAAACCCCATGAAAACGGCAGGCAGCTCCTATACTGAGGATGGGAGAGGGTCGGGGTGTGGCGATTGGGAGCGAGGGAAGCAGATTTCTCTGCAGAGGACTGTGCTGAGACCAACCTCCTTCCCCGGGTGCCTCAGCTAATGACATGGGCTTCGGCTGAGCACTTAGCCCCTGTGTTCCCTGCAGTCAGGGCGAAGGCTGACTCCTGCCAGGGAACTCAGAAGAGAGGTGAGGCTAGGGGGCCAGCTGCCTGGGAGGGAGCGAGCTGAGGATAGTTGCTTAAATTCCACCAGGCAAAACTGTGAGTTTTCTGTGGACCAGAGGTAGAAGTGGCTGGTGCAAAAAAGGAGACATCCCCCCACCCCCCTAGAAAGGCCCCTGCAGTAGGCAGAGTAACGGTGCCCGAGATGTCTGTCCTGACCCTCAGAACCCGAGAATGTCACCTTGTCGGGCACAGAGGACTTGGCAGGTGGGATTACAGTAAGGATCTTGATCTGGGGAAATTAGCCAGATTACTTGGCGGACCCCATGCAGTCACAAGTTGTTTTTTAAATTTAATTTTTTTTTAAATTACAGTTTACAGTCACTATTACGCTGTATTAGCCTCAGAAGCACAGCATAGTGGCCAGACAACCCTATACTTTGCCAAGTGTCCACCCTGGCATTTCCAGTACCCACCTGACCTCGTGCATAGCTGTTACACTTATAAGATGGACCGGGGAGAGGATGTCTCCCATGCGTTTTGCTTCTTGTCTTTTGATAGAAAAGATTTTAGACCAGGAACCCTTGATAAAAGCAAAGGCAGATTTATTGAGGCTCTGAAACAGGTGAGAGCACTGAGGTAGGGCCTCAGGTTCTGCACCCCACATGTAGGGTTTAAGGGTTTTATGGCGGAAATTGTTGGGGTTAACCAACCAGGGAGCAAATGTTTCTCTCTCATCAATGTTCCTCTCTCTACAACAAACACATAGTCTTAAAAAACACACTCATTGAGTGAACTTTAACAATGTGAATTTTATGTTATACTAATTATATCCTAATAAAATGATATTAAAAGCAAATGTAATGTTGAGTGGGGGAAAAAAGCATGTCAGGAAAATCATGAAGACTGGTTTTATTTATACAGAGGTCAACAACAGATAAAATGAGCCCCAGCCAGTTTGGTTTAGTGCAAGGGTCCCGGGTTCGATTTTAGTCAAGGGCACATGCCCCGGTTGCTGGCTGGGTCCCCAGTAGGGGGCTTGCAAGAGGCAGTCGATCAATGATTCTCTCTCGTCATTGATGTTTCTATCTCTCTCTCCCTCTCCCTTCCTCTCTGAAATCAATAAAAACATATTTAAAAAATAAAAATATAAAAGAAAGACAATGAAACAATGCATCACTTAGGGACAGATGCATACATGGATAACATAAAGAAAAGCCAGCGCATGATCAAGAGGGGGCTGGCGGTCACCTTTGGGGGAGAGGGATATAGGGTCAGGGAGGGTCACAGAGATGTCGGAGGAGCCGCTAACACTCCTGAAGCGCAGGACAGGTAAGTGGTACTCACGGTATTACTTTGACTGAACACATTATCCTTTAAAGTGAGCGTCAACACTCTCCATCTACCTCAAGTCTATCTATATGTCATCTATCTATGTAGATATACATACTCACTTCTGTGTATATTTCCTAATTTCTAAAACTTAAATCCCTTTTTCCTATCCTTACACTTAGCGCTTACTAGTGGTCTGTGGCCTTTTTTAATGGCTGTAATAAATATCGCAGAGGGACTCATTTCAATATTTTAATTTTTTCCTTCCTGTCTAAATTACCCATTTGTTTACAATCCTCTCCACCACCCCACCCCCCACCCCCCAATGGTAAAGGCTCCTCTAGGATATCTGGCTGTCCTTGGCTGTCTCCTCACAGTTTAAAGCATGAGGCTGGGAGTTCTGTGAACATGCACTCCCTCCCCTTGCTTCAGCCTGGGAGCTGGGGAGCCGTGGTTACATGGGGAGGGGGGGTGGGGGGGGCACCTAAATGCCACTTTGAGGGTATATTTTCTCTGGGACGATTCCATTTGTCCAGGGAAGAGGCCCTTCATTGTTTTTGTCTGGGAGTCTTGTTTGTTTGGGGTTGGCGTTGCTGTTTTATTGTCCTGGGAGGTTGGTGCTTGGCTCCTGCAGGTAGAGGCTTGGGCAGCAGGGTTTCAGCAAATCCCTTCTTTCAAGCCAGTGTCTCACCCTTGGCTTCACTCCAAGGGGTGTTTCCCAGACCCAAGTCCGATGAGCTCTGCAAGGCATGGCGGCCCCTGCTCTGGCCTGTCTCCCCCTCCCCCCCCGCCCCCCACACACATCCGTCACTCTGTCCTCCAGGGTTCTGCTTGCAGCATCACCAGATGGCACTCCTCCATCGGTCTCACCCCCCCCCCCACACCCACCCACCACATATTTATTAACTTCTCTCATCTGCTGAAAACCTCTCTACCGGTCTCTTCACTGCTCAGAGTTCACAGTTTTACTCTTTATTGTTCCTTGAAGGGAGAGAAGAAAATGTGTGTAGTAACATCTGTCATCTTTAATCAGAAGTTAGGTTACCTTTAAAATTAAAAAAAAAGAAGAAGACGAGAACTCATGTTTACTGAACACGAAGGGCCAGGCACTGGTCTGAGAACGTCGCCTGCATTCTTTGATTAATCTCCACAACGATCCTATGAGGTAAGCGCTCCTATTTTTTTTTTTTTTCCTCCTACTTTACCGATGAGGAAACTGGGAGACGAGATGATAAACCTCTTGCCAAAGACCTTAGAGATAAGAAAGTGGTAAAACCAGGCAGCCCCAGCGCAGGAGCCATGTCCCTCATCATCATGTGACACAAATAGCTAGGTGTCAGGTAGAGAGACGAACCACCTGTGGCAGCTGGAAGACTCACAACTCTGTCCCAAAGTGGAAGAGTGACAGTCAGCTCAGAATCCTAACTAATAAAAGCATAATATTAAAATTAACCATTTTTTTGGGGATGCCTAAGCCACGCCCACCAGCCAATCAGAGTGACTGTATGCAAATTAACCAAGATGTGCTGTGTGTGGCTTCTCCGGGGCTTCGGCCTCCACCATCTTGGGAGCCTCCATCCTGGGAAGGCTCCCACCCTGGGCCTGCCGATGCCTTCCCAGGCAGAAGCCCTGGCCACCCTATCGCTTCCCAGGTGGAAGGCTCGAGGGTCAGTGGGAGCTGTGGTCGGCCTGAAAACTGCTCTCAGCCCCTCACCCAGGCTTGCCACACCCCCATGGGGTAAGGGTCCCCATAGGGGAGCTTGGCCAGCCTGCAAACAGACATCGGCCCCTCACCCAGGCTGGCCAGGCACACCAGCAGGTGGACATCCCCAGCGGGGCCCCAGACTGCAAGAGGGCACAAGGCCGGGCTTAGAGACCCCCCCCCCCCCGCCTCAGTGCACAAATTTTTGTGCACCGGGCCCCTAGTGAGAAATAAAAAAGCAGCCCAGCCCTTAAGCGGCTTGGGCGGACAGACAGAGACAAAACCAGCTGCAAAATTAACAAACGTTGCTCCCCTCACAGGCATGCTGTGGATGTGACGCCTCCCTCTGAGTGAGCACAGCTTTCTCACCAGGGATACTCCCAGGCGGCTCTGCTCTACCCATCTCCTGCTGGAAAGACCCAACTGCTAACGGCCCTCTACTCATGACAGCGTCCGATCCCTCATTAGATGGCTGTATCTTCATCCTGCATCGGAAACAGCAGTGAGCTCAGAACCCCACTTCCCTGAGACTTTCCTCAAACACGCTCAGCAGGGACTCACACCTCACGCTCTTCCCTCGTGTTGAGCCTCATCCTGAAGTTCCTTTGGAATTGCCCCCCCTCCCGCTGTGCACTGAGTCTAACCGAGTGATTCTGACAGGTGTGTGCCTGGTGGTCTTAGGCTTGGACGTAGGTATGTGCGTTCTTAGAGATGCATTCCCTTGGCTTAACTTCGCGAGCTCTCCTACAGTGCAGGGAGGGAAGGCAGTGCTGGAGGGAGGTCAGGCTTGGAAAACCCATGGAAACCTTGGGAGAAAGGGGCCTCCTTGTGGGGAAGAGGGAGGTTAGGACTTAGAAGGCCCGTGTAGCTGCTTCGTATTTTGTTCTCTGGTTGGCCTTCGTTCTCTCCTTTTCACCTGGTCTCTGGGCATCAAATTGTCTCAATTTTAGGAGGCAGTTTCAATCCTGCCTGCCTGGGGCAGTTAGTTGCAGCTGCCATTTCTGAACTGTTAACGATCTCCAGCGCCTTCCCAACCTCCCCCACCTCCGCCTTTATACTTACTTTTTATTTAATTTTTAAACTTTTGAGAGAGAGAGAGAGAGAGAGAGAGAGAGAGAGAGAGAGGGAGAGAGAGAGAGAGAGAGAGAGAAAGAGATTCATTGGTTGCCTCTCACAGGCTCTGGCAGGGGAACAAACCCACAACCTGGGTATGTGCCCCAACCAAGACTGAACCTGCCACCTTTTGTCACTTACTTTAGCCAGGTGGGGCTTCAGGACAACCGTGTCTCGGCTAAGGGAGAGGTGGTCTAGCCCTCCTGCTCAGTGCCATGTGGAAGCTGCCCTAACCTGGCTCAGTGTGAGAGGGGCTGGCCTAGCCTTGAGTGTGGTGCCTCAGGGCCAGGAGGGCAGCCTCAGCCTTTGGTTGGAGCCTAGTTAAAGGATTCTCAGTGCTTTGGCAGCCACAGATGAGGGCAGACTAAGTATTATTACTGTTCTTGTTGCCATTCATATTGTTATTAACGCTTCTGCACGGTGTTGTGGTTCAAACTTTTCTAGGTGCCGTCACTCTGACCTTCTTTCTCCTCGGTGAGGTTCACACAACGCAAGTGATCATTCTCTCGTTTTCTAGTTGAAGAAAACGAAGGCCAGCGAAGTTGTGTTACTCGCCCGTGTTGGTGACAGAGCCCAGGTCTAAAATCAACGTCTCTTGGCCCCAGGCAAGGGTCACTCCAGTTTCTCACAACAGGAGGAAAGACGATTGAACAGTGCGTGCTGAGGGATCCCCCGGAGCCTGGGGTGTTGGGCTGTGGATGTGCCCAACGCGTAGACCATTGGGGCTTAGTGGGCTAGAAACCAGTTCTTATTTCCATCTGCTATCCAGAACCTACCTATTCATGTCGCCTCCACAAGCCACCCAGCCCCAAACAAGAGACTGGAGCAATGCCCTGGGCTCAGGTTATGTAAGTGGTGGCTGGGCCGCTGCCACCTGTCCTGGTAGGAAGGGGTGAAGGAGGGCCCTGCCTCTGCCCGGGCCTCCCTGGGGGAGTGTGGGCACAGGAATGGGGAGAGGCCACTCTGAGCCAGGCCAGGTGGGTCTTGCCTTGCAGCCAGCCCTGAACCGACGGGCCCAAACCAGTTTGTGGCTTAGCCTGCGCTTCAGAATGGGGTGGCGGTTGCATTTCCCTCCCCCCCCCCCCCCCCCCCCCCCCCCCCCCCCCCCCCCCCCCCCCCCGCTCTGCGCCCTAACCCAGGCTGTCCATTGAGAAGGAAGTGTGGATGGCACAGGACAAATGTGCTTTAGGAAGGAGAGGGCACTCAGGACTGGAGGCTGCCTCTGTTTTCTGAGCACCGCCCCTGAAGTCAGCTCCTAGGCCCAGGCACCTTGAGTCTTTATCCTGAGTGTTCAATGCATCAGTGCTTTTCAAACTCAGTTTCCCTCTCCGGAATCCCCTCTTTCTCCCTTTCACCCATTCCTCGCGTAGCAATCAGAGTGAGCTTTCAAAAACACAGCCCTGATCATGTCATTCCCCGGGCCTAAGACTCCCACTGGTCCCCTGCTAGGCATCAAGTGCAGTCCCTCAGCATGGCCTGCCAGGCTCTGCCTGCTCTACAGCAGCCCACAGCAGCCTCACCTTGCCCCACTGTCCTCACTGCTCCCCAAGCTAAGCTCACATTCCGTGGAAGCTGTTCAGTGCTTTCCTGCCTCAGGACCTTTGCACCTGCAATTTTCACTGCCTGGAATGCCCACTGTCTTTAGATCAGTGTTTTCCTTGGAAAAGTCTACCCTAACATTAGAAATTATATCAGAAAAAAAAAAACATTTGCTAAGATAAATGTCAGAGAGTTATTGCCTATGTTTTCTTCTAGGAGTTTCGTGGTTTTGAGTCTTACACTTAGCTCTCCAATCCATTAGGGGTTTATTCTTGTATATGGTGTAAGCAGGTGGTCATTGTTAACCCATTAATTGTTTAGTAACATGTTATTTAGCCTTGATGTGATCGCGTGCTTTTTAGTTTTTTCCTTGTAATTGATTTCTAGTTTTGTACCATTGTAATTAGAGAAAATTCTTGATATGATTTCAATCTTCTTAAATTTATTGAGACTTGTTTTGTGTTTTAACCTATAATTTATCCTGGAAAACGTCCCATGTGCCCTTGAAAAGCATGTGCTAGTATATTCTGCTGCTTTGGGCTGAAAGTGGCCAGAGGTGACCTCTGAAAATGGCTCGCTATCCACTTGACCCAGAAAACCCCACAAAATCATGCAAATCAAAGGTTCAAAGCCGTGTGTTCACTTTAACCACACTCATGAAACTGCCCAGACCATCAAGGGTATGCATATTTGCAAAGCCACCAAGTACCTTGAAGGATGTCATTTATAGAAGCGATGTGCCATTTTGCTGTTACAATAATGGAGTTGGTAGTTGTGCCCAAGCCAGACAGTGGGGCTGGACCCAGGATAGGTGGTCCGAAAGAGTGTTGAATTTTTGCTGCATGGGCTCAAAAAGGCAGAGTGTAATGCTAACCTTAAGGGTTTGGATGTAGATTCTCTGGTCGCTGAGCACATCTGGGCGAGCAAAGCTCCCCAGATGCAGCGTAGAACTTACGGAGCTCCTGACCCCCACGAGAGCTCTCCCCGCCACACGGAGGGGACCCTTCCTGAAAAGGAGCAGATTGTTCTGAAACACGAGAGGAGGTTGCACAGAAGGAAAAGATGCCCCAGAAGAAACTGAAGAAACAAAAACTTATGGCCCGGAAGTCAATTCAGTATCAAGTAGACACTAACTACATCTCCAAACAGTCCAAGCAGTGGCTCCAGCCTATGAGCGCAGGCCCTCCTCCCGAGAGTCATTCTTGATCAGCTAGTCCTGCAACCCGCTGAACTTCACCTGACCCTCCCTCCGAAGCCCTGAAAACATTCCTCTCTCCTTCCCCACGTTAGGAGGGAATCGAGGCTGTGCTCATGGGGAGCAGCGGGGGTGGGGGAGTGGGGGAGTGGGGGAGTGGGGGAGTGGGGGGGTAAGGGGCTTTGGGGTTGCTCCTTCACACCGCACTCCCTGTGATGGTCCTGTCCAGGAGAGAGAGGGTCTCCCATTTATCCCAAGAAACATTTCCTGGGGAGGAGAGGAAAGACAGATCATTCTGCAGTTTGTGGAAGGATTTGAAAGAGTGTGCCAGGGAGGACGATTCTAGAAAAGTGAAGGTGGGCCTAGCATAAGGTGACCAGACGTCCTGCTTTTGGCGGGACAGTCCCGATTTTTAACAATTTGCCCCATGTCCCACGGCGTTTTAAAAAAGTTCCGATTACTCTTTGTAATATTTTAAGTAATAATAATTAAAAAAAAGAAAAAGAAAAAGAAAGAACACCCCCCGCCCCTCCAGTCAATGGTGTACCGCTTTAAATCTGGTCACCTTAGCCTAGCAGGCACCCTAGCTGGCCCAGGACCCTCCCGGACCTGTCCCTGGGTGGATGGCCCCTCACTTCCCCGAAGCTCACTGTGCCCACCCTCTCCAGCCAGCTGTGCTTGCTCAGCAGCTCTGCTTCCTTGAAGAGCCACAAGCACCCGCTGAGTTTTCGCTTTTAGATTTTGCCTTGGAAAGGCGATCCGCTGAAATAATTGAGATGAAGCAAGAAACTGGCACCGCCCCGAGGAAGCCAGGCCTCCAGAAACGCCGGAGCGGACAGGTCTCGGCCCCAGAGGAGTGTGCAAGCCCTTGTTCTCTCTCCACGTGGTTTCCTGGCCCCGATCCTATCTCTCTCAGGGCAGGTGCAACATTCCTGGGTGTGAGGAGGGCCTTATCAGAGGGGAGCAGCAGAAGCTTAATACCAGGCCAGGGTCCAAAGTCAGCCCCACGCTACGTACAGCCACACGTGTCTGGAGGACAAGGGCTTCCTCCCAGTGCACTTCCTGCTCTGCCTTCCCTGAATGGAATCCCAGCTTGTTTGCAGAGGGACAGGTCACTAAGGCCAGGGTCCCCTCAAAGGGCCTTGTGTCTCCCGAGCTAAACGTTGGCTCATCGTTGCTTTCCTGCCTGGACCCTCCAGAGGTGAGAGGCCACTCAGCCTCCAGTTTCGGTGTGTGGCTCTGAATGCAGGGGTGCAGGAGGAGGCGGCTGGCCTGGTTCTGGGGAGGGGCCCTGGGACAGGCTGATGGGATGCCTTTGCCCAGGGCCTCCTGCCCAGCAATGACGGGTCCAACTGGCCAGCTTTGCCTTCCTCCCTTATCAATTCAACCCGTTAATAGGATTCTCTTCCTCTTGCTTCTCAGGGGATGGAGGTAACGCTGCAGTCTCTCCAAGTGGAAGTGACCCACTCCACCTTCCTTTCTCCGCACACTCACACTTTCCCGGAGAACACAGGGTGGTCTCCGACCCCTGGAACATCAACCAAGTAGGACAGTTTTCACCTCTTTGAGAGAATGATTGAGAAAGAACAATTTTGGAAAGTTTGTAGGATGGACAGGGTTGACGTCCTGCCACCACTTGTTAACTGTGGAACTTAGGACGAGTCTTTTATCCTCTTTATGCCTCTGTTTCCTCTCCTAAAAAAATGGCAAAGTACTGGCGTTGAGTGAGGACTAAACAGGGTAATGTGGGCAAAGTGCCTAACTCGGGGTCTTGTATACAACTGCAGTCATGTTGCCTGGAACTATTATTCCCAGGATGGGCCTCAGCACCTGACCCCAGGGTCTGCCCAATCTGTTCTCTGCTGCCCCTCAAGGCACATCCCCATGGTCTCGGGGTGAGGTTCTCTCTCTGTTTTGAAGGCTCCCCAATGTAATTCAAGGCCATGGGTAGAGACAATGTCCACACTTTTGCTTGTCAAGCCTGACTACCAAGAAAACTACAAGGGACGCCGGGTTATCTAACACCAGGTCCCAATGTGAATGGATCATATCTGGAAAAATTCAACATCTAGAATCTGTTTTTAGCCTTTGACAAGCATAAAGCAAAAATACATTTTTCTTCCAACTTACTTACTTTAGGACTTTTCTTCCCCATGCCCCTCAGTGTAGCGATGTCATTCTTTTATTTATTGTTTAATACAGTGGGTTTGGTTTTTACTCTTTGGTATTCCATTTTGGGACCCTTCCACCCGCCTCCTCTAAACTCACACACACCCTTACACACACACACACGCACACACACACCCTGGCTGTTGTTTGTTTATTATTTATATATTAATTCCATGGCTATGCAAAACATTACCATGGCTCTAACATCTGAACGATACAAAAAGATATGTTCAGAGAAGTGCCATCCTCCCGCTCCCGTCCATGCTGTTTCCATTCCCCCTTTCCTTCCAGTTTCTCCGCCCACCCCCTGTAGATAACCAATCACATTAGTTTTTGGTTGAGCCTGCCTGTATATTTTTTTTGCACAAATGCACTAATACATGTGTATTTTCTTTTCTTTCCTCTTCCATGAAAGGTAGTGTACTCCAGATGCAAAGATAATTCTGGTTGCTGGGTGGAAGGGGCTAGAGCGGATGGAAAGAAAACACTTGGCTGCTGCTCTGGTCCAGGAGAGATGGTGGGACCCCAAGTGTGGCTGTGGTGGGACCAGAAAAGAAGAAAAAACTGGTTTCAGTGATGTTTGGAGGTGATGTTGCCATGATTTATAATTGTTTACAAAAGACAGTGTCATGGGTGGTATTTTGATTTCTGGCTTTGCTCATTGGTGAGTGCTAGTCTTGCTCAACTGAGATACAGAACATGGTAAGAATCAGATATGGGAGGGGCCCCACATGAGACTGTGTTTGGACATATTGAGTTTGAAGTGGAAATGATGTAGGCCGCTGAGGCATTCAGCACTGAGGGGAGGTCCCAACAGAAATTTCTAAAGCTCCGAATTCTGGCCTGATCTCCTGCACACACAGGTCAGGACATGGGAGAGCAGCAACACAGAGAGGAGGATCCTCTGCTCAGTTCCAGTAAGCATGGAGCTCCCCCCTCTGCCCCCGCCCCACCACCACCACCAAGCAGGTCTCCACACCAGCTGCATGTCTTACAGTTTGACTCAGTTCTGACACTGCCTGTCTGGAAATAGCGTCCGATCCCACAAGCTGAGGCCTCAGTCTCACAGAGCGGCCTCCCCCTCCCTTCAGATGCCAATTGCAAGTCAGGGTTGCTACCTGTGCTTCTGGCCAACAGACTCAATCGGAGGTTCTCAGGATCCCCTCATTGAGTTAGATTCATTCGCAAGAACAACTCAAAGAATTCAGGAAACCGGTTTACTCACTGGATTGCTGGTTTATTACAAAATATCTTAAAGGAAACGAATGAACAACCAGATGAAGAGATACACAGAGCGAGGTCTGGAACAAAGGAGCTCTGTTCCTGGGAGCTCAGGGTGGGAACTGTTCTGGTTCACCGACCTGGAAGGTCTCCGAACTCTTGGGTTTTTAGGGAGGCTTCATTACACAGGCGTGATTGATTCAATCACTGGCCATTGGCAATTAAACGTAATCTTCGGCCCTTCCGCTTTCCCCGGAAGTGGGGTGGGTGGGAGGGTGGGACTAAACGTTCCCAGGTGGTCAGCCTCCATCCTCAGGCTACCTTGGGGTTTTTCAAAAGTCACTCATTGACATAACAAAACACACCTTTCCCACCTCCTCACAAGAAATTCCAAAGGTTTTAGGATCTCTGAGCCATAAATGGAAATGAACACCAAATATATATTTCATATTTTAAAAAATCACAATTTCGGTCTCATGCAGAAGAAAAAACACAGACAAAAAAAAAAAATTGGTCATCACCCAACCTCTTCTTGCAGGAGGCTGGCTGCTCAGGGCAGGGCAGCCACCAGAGGATGCGCTTCTCCATGGTGAGTGAAGTTAGAGGCAGGATGGCAGAAGATTGGAGCTAGGTTGTACCCGATTTCAAAATGATAATGATGCCATATTTGACCTAACCCTTGACCATTGTATGTTTTCAGCTTTCCCTCTCCTCTCCTCTCTCCCATCCATCCACCCATCTATCCATCCACACCACCCATCCACTCACCCACCCATTTATCCATTCATTTTTCTGACTATACTTATATCCACTTACAGGTATAATTCCTTTTTAGGTAGGAGGTTGGATGAGATAACCTAAACATTTCCTTCCAGTGCTTAGGTTATATGAGGTATCTTTCACCTTAGGTTATGTTGTGATTATTTTTGGCAGGGTGTTGGTCCTTCCAATTAAGTTGTTTGGTTTCATTGAAACATACATTTTTTTTTACTGATGCTCACCTCATCCCGAGCTTTTCCAAGATATCATTTGGACTCAGATTATTCTGAACTTGAAATACATGGCACATGGTGAATAAGAACCACCATTCAGACAGGCAATGAGCAAGAGGGAAGGATGGCCTGGCATTAGAACATCACCTGGTTTTCTCTCACTTGGATGCTATGTCAATGATGACAATGATGACAGTGATGGTGCTTATGGTGATGACGGCAGTGATGGTGGTGATGATGATGATGAGTTAAGTCATATGACCCTTATAGCAGAAGGGATTTATAGAGGTCATCCTCTGTACCTTGTTGCCTCCTTGTTGCCCGATTCATTCCTGAAATATGCCTAACCCTATTTTTAAAAATGGCCCCAAGAATCCTGAAACTTTTTCTAGCCCCACCTTTTCCTACCTTTAGCCAGAGTTCTCTCCTGCTATATATTTACCAGTATTCTTCCCCTTCATTTAAAACAAACAATAAATAAATAATAAATAAACAATAAAACATGATTATTGGATAGCCTATAGTTCTTTGAACTACACAGTGAAAGAAAACTAAAGGAAGACCAAAGAATCAAACTACATGGTCATGGGTCACAAGAGATGGATGAAAAAGGGGAAGCCGAGTTTGAGGATAGAGAAGCTGGAATTAAATGGTTCAGCCTTCATGGAAATGCGAACACCATGCTGATGCTGATCTCTTTCTCTTCAAATTCCAGGAATCATGGTGTGGCGGAAGCTGAGTCACCTGGAAAGTGTGCCAAAGTCTGGTTGTTACTTTGGACTTCCATTGGCAGAAAGATCTCTCCAATTTCCTCAGTGCTGGATCGAGTGTGCTCTTGGCTTCCTACCCTTTCTACATTTGCTCCCTGTGAGGAGGAAAGAATAAGATCCAGAAGACAATACTATCATTTGTGGAGTTTCTACACAGTGTCAAGCACTGAACTTTACACAGTTTATAGCAGTTGTTCATCCTCACGGTCTTCAAAAGGATGGCGTTATCCCATGTTACAGACTGAGAACTTGAAGGTCCAGAAAGATCTAGGGTTCCCTGATTGGTAAGGGATGGAGGTTGCACTGAGCCCAGATCTATATGCTCCATAGTCACTCACATGAGGAAAAGGGCACAGGAGCATTTTACCTGAATTCCTTCTTGGATTCTGACTGAGATGAACATGATTTCTTATCCACACCCCAGGTCTGTACCTCCTCTCGTCTATGAGCCTACAGCTTCATATTATGATAGCATGATTCTTTCCTTTCTACATGTACGAACATGGATCAAAGGATGGAGTGGCTCATCTCACATACACATATTGTAGACCCTGAAATCTTCACCTCTAGCTCTAACTCATATCAAATAGTGCCTGTTCTCCAGTCTCCCACCTGTCCTTCCTTCCATGGAATAGACACCAACTTTTGCATACCTGCCTACCCACGGGTTACAGGGAGGCCTCCACCAGACCATACTTCACACTGTGAAGAAAGGCATCTAAGACATGCCGGAGCCCATCCCGACCTCTGTGCGGGACTGCACGTAGGCTGCCCCACCGAGTCACAGGGCAGAACTCCCAGAGTAGCACCTGAATGGTGATTCAGAGGAGCAGCTGCCAGTATATCTGAGGGCACAGACCCCATGTGCCAGGCTGAGAGGCCTGCATTTGGCAGATGGCTTGTTCCCAGCAGTAGCAAGACTGCAGCATGATATAACAGAGACACAAGGTCAAGTGGAAGTAGAATTGTCACTTGGGTTTTTTAAGTCAAATGACTGACTTTTATACATTTTCATCCAAAATCCTTCAAAAAGAGATAACCACAACCCTGAAGACATTCACCTCCCACCCAGTCAGTTCAAGCTGAATGAAGAGCAGTCCTATATGGAGATAAAAGAGGGAGAGAAAGTCCACAGGTGGCTCTAACATCACCTCAGGACGGCAGATGTCCTCATTGGGAACCCATTGCCATCTTCAAAGTGAGGACAACTAGTCTATTTTTGAATCCCAAAGACCATCTATAGAGAGAAACATGCTCTTTGAAGATGAGGACATGGGACACATGGTATCTTTCAATAATAAGGAAGGCTCTCAAAGTAAGAGAATTGGAGAAATGGGCATACCACCCAGGTGAGGCTGTAGGGCTGGAAGGCAGGCTGTACGTAACTCTGGTCTGGAGAGAAATGACCTCTATCAGGGAGTGGGGAGTTAGTAGGAGATACTCCTGACCAACCTGTGTTGGTCAGCCTTGAGTTGGGGTCAGGGCCCCAGATTCTTACCAAGGCTTACTTTACAGTGAATCCTAAGTTTCCCTATTTATCAGAGCACTTAACCAAAAATAAAGTGATCGTTCCTTAGGTTATGTCTTGAAATATACACATGAAGCAGATCAACCAAATGCATCGTGTCCACTTGGACCTCCGGGAGGGGACCTTCTCTCTTTTGGGGAGTCTGTAATAAGACGTGGCTTGACCAACTGTGGGAGTTGCTGTGGGCTGTGACAGACCAAGTCCTCAGCCAGGGCCAGGAGTGAGGCACCAGGCTTTTGGGTGTGTGTGAGAGAGAGTACACAGAAACCATCACACCCACACTCCACATACCACAACAGGGTGGAGCAGGCCACTTGTCCTTACCTTAACCTTCTCATCATGTTCAGAAATGCTGAGCTTTAACAGGGCTGGGCCCCTAAGGATGCAGCCCCAAATGCTCAGCCAACCTAAAGGGCACCTTTCCAACAAGAGCTTCCTTCCTTCATCTGCCCCTCACATCTGGGGACCCTGGACTCTAATCAGGTCACTGCCATGGGTCCCATTTATTTCCCAAGGGGATAGGAGTCATGTCTCGCCACGTCTGATCCCCAAGCTTGTATTCACAAGCTCACACCACCCACCCAGATTACCTTCTTTTGGCATTTTCTCAAGTTGCATAACTTGGTCAGGAAATTTGGGGTTCCTAATGACTTACTCTACTGTTGCTTCCCAAAGACAAGATAAAAAGCCACGACACTAAATATGACACGAACAGCATTTAATCTCTGATATTTCAGAAGACACGTAGGATGTGAAGGTCCCGTGGGGTGCTGTGTGGATACATCCAAGTGCTGCGTGAGGGGAGGCAGCATGCAGCCTGGGGTGGGATCAGGAGCCCAGCTCTGGCCCCGTCTCAGCTACTAAGCGGCATTGACTGTGGATGGGTCACCTCCCTTCTCCAACAGGGTTGGGTTTGAGCATCTCTAAGGCCCCTCTCAGCTCTCATATCCTAGGCATAACTAGCAGAGAATGTACGGTGTTGATTTCCATAGGTGCCGAGGAAGGTAAGAACTACTCACAATAGCGTGGGCAAGGCCTGAGACAGTTCTACTGTAAGTACTGAATCCTCTGGGCTCGGGCTCCCAGTGTTGACCCAGCCTGGCGTCAGTCATAAGAAGACGAGATAGGAGCAGAAATCACAGAATCAGGGACCACTGCATGGTTTTTTAGTGACTTTATCAAGTCCAGGGTCAAGGACCCTCCCCAGCGGAGGTGTGCGATTTTGGCTGCTTATCCTGCTTCCTCACACCAACAAGAGCTCTGCTGCCCTCAGTCAACCAAGAGCTTTTAGTTGCAGGAACATGTCCTATCCTTGGGACAGGGGGGGGGGGGGGGGACAGTGAGAAGGTAGCAGGTGAAGAGATGACAGGTCAACTCCTCCTGGCTCCTGTCCAGCAGGCCAGGACCAAGAGAGGGATCGAGTGAAGTAAAAGCCCGTCTCAATCTGTCGCAGGAATTCTGGAAGACCTGCATTTCAGGTGACGCAGCACTGGCACATCCATGGTCTCCTTTGACTTTTTTTTTAATCAGGCTTGGCCACCCCTTTCCACTCAGTTCCGGTCAGGCCAAACTCTACCCAATGTACAAAAATCTCCAACATGAGCAGAATTCTCAATGACTCCTTGTGTCTTATAAATAGTTTCAGTGATATATACAGCCTAACACACACATACACAAACACATATTCATTCTCTCTCTCTCTCTTTCTCTCTCTGGAAATTATCTTTAGTATGATCATCAGGTACTCATTGGCACAACCACCCTGAACCTGAGCATAGACTTGGACTCCAATCTCTCCCTCCTCTTCACTTCAGAGAGCAGAGCATAGGAAAGAAGCCTACCCCTGCCCAGCCCCTGAGCAGTGAGGTGGACAAGGCTCGGAGTGTCGTCTTGTATGACAGGAGGCAGGGACGAGGTTGTGCGGGCAGTGCTGGTGGCCAGGGCCTGCTTTACTCCTTCCACAGTCCCAGCTTCTTCAGAGCCTCCCTTCTGTGCTCATCAGGGATGCCTTTTGGGGAAATCTTGACGCTGACACAAGTGGGTCGAGGCAGCTTGTCGCGGCTCTGTCCTTGGTAAGACAGGCGTTTGGAGCTCTGCTCGTGGTCAGCCAGCTTGCTCACCTGAATCCCTGCAAAGTCCTTCCCGGTGCCCAAGGAGGCAGGGCGCGGCCGGGAATTCCGCAAGACATTGGGGGAGATTTTGTTCAAGAAGGAGGAGTCTTTTCCCAAAGAGGTGCTGGCCTTGGAGCTGGGGTCTTTCTCAGCTGAGAGGTAGCTGCTCAGCCCCACGCCGGACCGCTCCAGAGTGTTGGACTTGAAGTTCATCTGTCTCAGCCCAGGGATGCTGCTCTCCTGCAGAGTCAGGGGATTATTTACCCCTGGGGCCCTAAGGATGGGGATCGGCATGGATTTGGCAGCTGAAACCTTCCCTGGAGTGGCTTCCTGGGCAGGAATGAAAACCTTGCCTGGAGTAGACCCCTGAGCTAGAGCTGGAGCCAGAGCTTTCATTGGAGAAGGTCCCCGGGTTGGAGCAGGAGCTGACACCTTCCATGCGGCAGGCACAGCTGCTGAGACCTGAGGTGCAGGCTGAGCCAGGGCAGGAGCTGGAGCTGGGGCTGGGGAAGGGGCCTGAGCACCAGTCCCCTTGAGTCTGATGGAGCTGGTGGGCTTACTTAAGTGGGGGCTGGGCTTCTCTTGGTCCTGGGGCAGCCCCAGCTTCTCCAGAGCCTCCTTGCGTGCTTTCCTCTGCTCCTGCAGTGAAGAGGAGACCAGGCCGGAGTCGCCGGGGGCAGCCTCGGAGTGGCGGGACAGCCAGGGCTGGGGTTCGCTGTGGAAACTGCTTCGGCTGCTCTTGAGAACAATATTAGGGGGCAGCTTCCGGGGCTTAGGCCCTGTGAGGGGAGCCACTTGGGCATTTGGATCCCGCCCTGGTGGGACGGAAGCATCCACAGCTCTAGCGTTCTGAGACAACATGGCAGGAAGAGGCCGAGGTTGTCCTGGTGCCCCCGTAGAGCCTTTGTCATTGGCTTTTTGGGACATGGCCTCTGAAGAAGTCTCCTTTCTCTTCTGGGGGCTGAGTGACGTGAGGAGCTGGGGCGTGGGGGTCTTCTCCCCTGGCCCTGTGGGCAGGCTGTCTTCCCCACACTGCTCGGGCTGGGCGTCCCGAAAAGCCTCTGGTGGGGGGATGAGTGCTGTGTCCAAATCAACGGCGGCCTCCTGGAACCCGGCCGGATCCTGGCTGGGCTCCCTGCTCTGGCTGAGCTGCTCTTCTCTGGGGTCTGGGGTGACCCTCTGGACTGGAGCCTGGCTGGGCTCCCTGTTCTGACTGAGCTGCTCTTCCCTGGGGTCTGAGGTGACCCTCTTGGGTTCCTCTGGCAGGTGGCTATTCGTCTGGGTGGTGCTTTTCCTGAAGTTCTGGTTCCTAGCGATGTGGATATTGCGGGGGAGGCTGTAGGAGCCGGATCTGAAGCCCAGGCCTAGGGGTTCAGGCAGAGGGGGGAAGCTGGACTGGGTTGCTCTCCTTGGCTCTAGTCTTTGCTGAGTAACGGTCTCCTTTGGATGTCCTGTGAGGGGCCGGGAGAACAGGCAAAGAGAGGACAGAGGTGAGAACCCTGCTGCCAAGGGAAAAGCAAATATTCCCTGAACTCTGGTCTCTAATTTGCATGGATGGGTTTTGTTTTTGTTCTTTCTTTGCTCTTAAAGGGGCAGCACTTTTGCCTGGAAATCATTTAGATGAGCAGATAGATACTAGCAGATTCCCTTCCATCAGGGGTTAAATTTTCACAACAACCGGGGAAAGGGCAGCCCCAGATGCCTCCCCGTCCTTAGCACAGGCTCTTTCTAACCATCTACAGAAGCACCAGGGGTGGGAGGGACCCAGGACAGTCCCCTAGGTATCTTGGGGTTCCCCGGTAACTGAAACCAATGGAAGCATTGAACTCCAACAGCATGAACAGGTGATTTGCCCTTGTTGGGGTCCACCTTCTTTCTTCACTTCCCATACTGTAAGTACCCGGATGACTCTGGGTAATGGCCAAAGCTGTCCCCACACCAGAGAGCGACATGGGCTCTTTCCTTCCAGTGAGCTACGCAGATACACCGGGCCCCCTGGGCCAGGGGGGGAGTGAGTCTGAGGTGGCAGTGAAGCCCTGTGTTCCCATTTACTGCTCTAGCTTCAGGGACATTCTAACACATTATCAATAAATATTTGCTAAATGAATGAACGAATGATTGCATCCTTGATTCCAGTAGGACTCTCCTCAGGAAGAAAGTGCCCACCCTACCCTGGGACCTATGGCCCCACACTCACAGGCACACTCACATGCCATCCTGTCCCCCTTCTACTGAGCCCTAACACCACTGGCTCTGCGCACACTCTCCCCAGGGCCTTAAGGTGCCACCCACTCAGGCTCAGGGGGCCCCTCCCTCTTCTTATCGCCTGCAGCCTCAGCCTCTGGGTCATCCAGATTAGTTCCCCTGACTGACTCAGACTCTACAGAGCCAACCACCCACCCCTCCCTCACCTCTGTGGTTCTATTTATTTAGAATTCCTCCATGGGTGGGTGGCAGCTGTCAAACCCTCTTCCTCCCAGGCCTCTGACACATGCAGAAAGGCATAGGAAGCTGGCTGGTCAGCATACCCTCCTTCCCTCCAGGGACAAAGCTTTATTCTGGCCAGAAGAGTGGAGGGGAGTGCGGCCACTCCTTCTTTTGCCTGTGACCTTTAGAGTCAAGAGCAAACAAAGTAGAGAGTGGCCAGAAGGATGTTCAGATTTTCTGCGTTTCGCTAGAGGTGCTACCCCTGACCGTCTCTCTTACCCTGGGGAGCAGGCTGGAGTAGGGGCAGTGCTCGGGGACTTTGGGGAGTTGCGTCTTGCTCAGACTCCTCAGTGGACAGTCCGCTGTCAGCCTCAGTGTCCAATGAGCCAATGGTCTCCTCCAGGAAGAGCAAACACTCCTTCTCTTCAGCGGACAGGAAGTCGTAGCTGTCGGTCTGGAGTGAGGACAGGAGGAAGGAGAGGAGAAGGCGGCCATGAGAGAAAGCTTGGCAGAAACTGGCGGGGCCTGAGAACCACCCTGTGTTGGGGAAGGAATGCTGAAGAGCTGGAAACCTTTCCACGGTGCTACTCTGCAAACCTGCTGGAGTTGCTTCCTGAAACTGTAGGCACCAGGGCGGGCAGAGACTGGCGGGCTGCTGTCCCACCAGCATCCAGCTCAGGTGGCTGGGCAAATGGCAAGAGGCCTTTCTTTTGCTCAGTCCTGGGTGACCTGCTTGGGAGCACAGATCCGAAGCAGCCCCAGGTTCACATTCTGATTTCTCTGGAATTATTTGTTGTTTCTTTGCTCAAACATGTCCAATATTTCACGTCGTGTGTCTTCGATTTAGCTCTAAGTCGTATGAGCCACATAAAGATTTGACCTTCAACTTGAAAGGTATTGCTTTCAACTTTTCTGAGTACTTCTGCATACTTGACCTGGCATGTCAAGGACAGAATGAGGACAAACAGGAAACGCAGCCAACTGCTGGCTGCCAGGCCAATGGGAACAGTGGCATGACTAGCCACAGATACATCTACAAAATAATTTATACTTGACTCTGAAATGCATTCCATACAGGATTTTTTTCCCGTGTGTATTTACCTTCTTGATAGTATTTGGCTCTGCTAACATTCAAATGAGTGTGCACTTCTTAAGCAAATAGTAACTTAAGGGGGGAGGGTGGAGAAATTGGGTGAGTACAGGGGAAGAGAGGAGAAAGCTATTTAATATTAAATATTAGGTAGATATTAAGTAACTGATTTGAATTATTAGAAAGCCCATAGGAAAAAAAATATCTAGAAAAAAATATCTAGAATATCTAGGAATATCTAGAAAGAAAGAAAAAAACCCCGCTCTGTCATTTCCGATGGTTTCTGACCATGTTCTACAGGCCAGGAGGACCCATGGAACCGTCACTCTCCAACCAAGAGGTTGAAGGGAAAACTAAAAGGGCAAATTGGATTATATGTGATTGGGCCCAAGTCTGATCCTGGTATCTTTGTCCCTCTTCCTGATATTTGAGGTGTATTCTCTAGACCCACTCAGATGGCCAGGAAAGATTTTGGAATAGCCCTTCCAGTCCCAGACTCCTTAAAGTGCCACCTGTCAGCTGACTGAGCGACAAGCGACAGATGGCACTTACATTTCAAGAGGAGCCCTGAACATAGGCCTTGGAAGCCCTGAAGCCAACTCCAGGGGTTCTCTGAACACAGAACTTCTTTACAGTCTTGACAAAGATAAGCCAGCTCTGGGTTTACCCTTTGTGGATGTTTCTTTTTGAAAACCTTTCATCCCAGTCACACTCTGCGTCCCGTGGTGTGTAACTATGCATCTTGACCTCAGCCTAACAGAAACAGAAAGATGTCTCTGCGGCCTCATTACCAAAAGTCAAAAAGAAATTGTATACAGATTGCCTGCACTTTGGATTTTGTGTTTGTGTATGTGATGCTTTTTCTAATCCATTTTTACATATCAAAACTCATTGACCATATATATATATATATATATATATATATATATATATATATATATATTTCTTCTCAAACTTCACCGGAGGATATGTTTTCACCAATTTAAGAGAAAGAGAAAGAGAGGGAGAGAGAGAGAAACATTGCCAGGTTGCTTCCTATATGTGCCCCAACCAGGGATCGAACCACAACCTAGGTATGTGCCCTGACTGGGAATCGAACCGGCCACCTTTTGTTGTACAGGATGAAGCTCCAACCAACTGAGCCACACCGACCAGGGCTCACTGACTATGGTAAAGATCCTTGATGTACAGCAGACACCTTTATCATCCTTACATTTTCAAATATCTCTAAAGCCATAAACTATAAATTCTCAGGTGTTATTATGTATGTGATGAATTTCCACAAGAAAGGCAAGTGTACAGTTGGACGTAGGGCAGATTTACTCTTTCACACTAGCCATACAACAAGTAAGATTTAAATTCATACCCAGAAAAATTACAATTTATTATGTGCCATTCACAAATAATTAAACATAGTGACTTTGAAGAGTCTCAATCTCTGCTCATAAATCGATTAATTCTTTTCTACATGGAGAAATGTGCTACGTGCTATATATATACATTTCATTCAACTCCCCACAAGAACGCTATGAATTCAGTTTTAATATTATCCCCATTTTAAAACTAAGGAGACTGAAGCGTAGAGAAATGAAGTCATTTGCCCAAGGTCACTCAGCTCATATAAGGAACCCAGGTCTGTTCGGCTCCAGAACCCAGGCTCGTAATTACTCAGGTCTCTTTGATCTTTTTAAAGACTGAAATAACGCTGCTAATTGCAGAGAACCAACCTCAGGAACCCATGTGCTACAAGGATCTGCATTCTAGTTT
This sequence comes from Murina feae, assembly GCA_004026665.1. Taxonomy (NCBI): domain Eukaryota; kingdom Metazoa; phylum Chordata; class Mammalia; order Chiroptera; family Vespertilionidae; genus Murina; species Murina feae. Next base: position 67,479 of record PVJC01001298.1, read on the forward strand.
CCACCGCGACCTCCGATCACCGGCCTGCTCTCTCATCTCCACTCAGACCCCCAACCTAATGAAAACTAGAAAAAGTCTCACTTGTCCAACTTGCGCTCTGGGGTTGTCCCACCCTATAGAACCATGGGTGACTCAGAGGCAGACAGCATCAACTGGGATGATTCACTCCCTGACAAGGAAGATGAAAGAGAAGGAGCGGTGAGCCAGGTCGTGGGGGGCAGGGCGGGGCAGGGCAGGTGTGCAGAGCGCGGGCCGGGTCGCAGGACAGAGAGTACGTACAGATCCAGAGCGGCTGGAGGTGGTGCTCGTCATGCTGTCCCAGCTGCCGATGCGGGTCACGGGTTCCGAGCCAGACCTCTCTGGCCTCAGCTCCCTCTCGGGCATTGCCAGAAGCAAGGTGGAGGGACGGCGAAAGGGGCTCCCAGAGGGGAAGCGAAGAGAAGCGAAGGATGTCCCAAGCTGGGCCTGAAAAGAAAAGAATCAAAGCCATGGTGTGAGCCAAGCCTGGGCTCCGAGGCCCTGCCCAGGCTCTGGGGCAGCAGGGCAGCAGGGACATCAAGCAAGCAAAGTGTTGGAAGGGGCCGTGGACAGCCATTCCCCAAACCCAGCTCCCCCAGCCCGCAGGGAAGGACCCACAAGCTGGCTCACATACATGCAGAAGGACGGACTGAGGTGGTGGAGAAGCACTTAGAAAGGAAATCCCGTCACCTCCTTCAGCCACCTTTGTCTCTGAACTGGGGGGCTTACCCTCCATCCTCATTACTATAGACAATACATATGACAGGGGTTAGTAGCTTGGATTCTGGAGGTCGTTGGATCTGGGTTTAAATCACAGTTTAGCCATTTACAATTATGTGACTTGAAGCAAATGACTCTTTCAGTTTGTTTTTCCTCATTAAACAGTGTTAATGTAAGGATTACATGAGAACAGTTAGCATCATCTACCTGGTAGTCAATATTAACCAAGGAATAACTAACTACTACTGTTCTTATAATAAGAAAAAGACAAAATCCCCCTGGGATCAAAGTAAATTGAAGAAAGGGAAACAAGAGTTTAGAAAAGACGGGTTCAGGTTGAAATGGGAGACTATGGGCTTAAAAAAGGAACACAGCCCCTAATAGTACCGGCTTCGTAGGGTTGTCTTAAAGACACAACAAAATAGTCCACGTAAAGCACTTGCACAGCGCAGGGCCTGATTGTTAGCTGCTATTGTGGTCAGCGGCACCATCATCACAGCAGCCACCAGCAAGCCACCATCATCTCCCTGGCCTTGGACACACATGTGCAGCACCTCCAGTGGTTGGCACAAACCCGATTTTCCTCTTGTGCATCACCCCCTCTATTGTTGAATTTATTCCAAGGAGGTTTCCTAAACTGTGTCAAATAAACGAGAAAAATGTCCTATAGAGCGTCCTCCCAACTCTAGCTCCTAGGGGAAAAACATTTCAAGCTCATTGTGCTAATAGTAATAGCAAAGGAAGGAAGGCCATCCACCTTCTGAAAATCCCAAGGATTTTCCCATGCCTGTGTGTGGGAAACACTCCAGCAGAGTCGGGATGGCCAAGGTGACTCTCTTTTGTGAAAATGAAATTCTAAAAAAAATAAATAAATAAAGATGAAAAGACGGACTAAACAGAAAGTTGAGGGAGAGGTAGAATACGAAATATAGAATATAGTCTGATTCTGAATCCGTATTTTCCCCATGACACCATACTTGGTTTTCTACCATCTTTCCTACCCTTCCAATACTAGGTAAAATGTCTTAGAAAAAAAAAAAGTGTTCTATTTGGGGACCTGAAACTTGGGGTTTGGATTTCAGGGCTCGCTGTTCCTTCATCAATAACTGTTCCCAGTGCCTAAGTCAGGTTTGGGCTGTGCTGAGTGTGTCAGCTTGCCAGCTCCATAGAGTTGACAAGCACAAGGCTTAGGAGAGCTCCCTCCTGCTGGGGACAAAGCCCTCAGGTGGAGCAGGTAGGAAAGGAGCAGGACAATGGGGAATGAAGAGGGGGAGACCCCTAAGGACACATGTAGTTTATGGTGGCCCAGCACCTCCCAGGAGATAGAGAGGGAGCAAGAAGGACAGATGTCCAATGATAAGTCATCATTGGGTAAGGCAGTTCTTAGAGTTCCTTCAGGAGGTTCGTTGCCCAAGATCTAGAACCCCAAAGGAACAGAAACAGAAGAAGTCGTGTGAATGAAGGTCAGTCACCTCCTATATCCACTCCATTGATACCGTCTAGGTTCAGAGAGTACTAACTCATTCTTGACGTTCTATGAGGTTGATGCCATTACAGAAAAGGGGAACTGTCTCTCCTAAGACTAGGCACACAGAAGGCGCTCAAGAAATGCACGATGAATGAATTTGACATCCATTTCAGTGTCTGTTGAGTTGAACTATGGGAAGACTTTTTTTTTTTTTTTTTTTTTTTTTTTTACTTCTACCCTACTACTATAAACTCAATGGAATCTGGTCGATGCTTTCAGTTAAACTAACAGGCATGGGGCATGCACTGTTTCTGAGAAGTGAGTGGAGAACATGAGTCTAGTTTTTGCCTCCATTTCTCTTCTCTGAAAAATCAGGCCAGTAAATATTCAAAGTGGCTCACTGTCACGAACATAATATTCTCTGTGAATGGGTGAGAGGATTCTCTCTCTTCCTTTCAGAGAAAATGACTACCCAGGTTCTTCCAAGCACACTTCACTGTTTATAGTGGTTTCTTAGCCTCCCCTTCCTCCTAGGGTGCCTGTCACACCCTCACTTCACAACCAGGATGGCCTGAAGCAGCTGGAAGAGATGGAAACAATCTGAATAGCACTGCTTCAAACAACAACAACAACAACAAAAAACAGCTTACACAGTACTTCAAATATGCTAATGAAACCTTCAAAATAGCCTGATAACTTAGGCAGGAGGTGACCCACTTCCTCTCCCTAAGGGAAGCAAGGAATGACCTCTAACTGTACATCCAGGACTGCCAGTGGCCCCTGCCCTTCCAGAGGGCACCTCAGGCTTTCCAGATGCGAGGGCCATGCACGTAAAGAGGGTCCTTGGCCGCCCCTGACTGAGCACGGAAGCCCAACAGTCACCCTTGTAACTCACACCTTGAACCCTGTACATCACCTACTCCAGCTTCACGCTCCAAGGCCAGGTTTGGCCCCAACAGCAGCTATCTCCATACTAAAGACATTACACCAAGTGCCATTGAAGATCGTATCATCAGACGCTACATAAACACTGCAGAGACAAATCCCACCCTGAAACCAAAGTCCAATGAGTCCTGAAGCGCTCCAGCCTCGTCTCCACACCATGCTTTCTGACGCAGCAGCATCTGACCCGGGAAAAGGTCTTCCCTCCCCACTCCCACTTCCCCTCCCGTCCTCCCTCACCAGTTCGGTCTGATCTGGATACTGCTGCATTTCCTTCCACCAACTTTACAATCTTGAAACTTGGGGGCTATTTCAGGGCAATCATTGAAACCTGAGATGTTTCAACCTGATAAAAAGCCCAGAGTACAAGCACTCAGGTGAGAATTTGGTATCTTTTAACCCTTGACCTCTGGAGGACTTGAGGGGAGGAGGGAATGGGTTAAGAAATGTGTATAGTTAGGCCTGGCTGTGCACAGGCACATTAAATATTAACCACTCCACTAAAGCCAGCCAAGCCTCGGAGGAGAGTAGATAAATAGTATGTGGGATTCTGGCACCTGGAGAGGGTGGGGTGGGGAGAAGGCTTCAGCCCCACTTCAGTTTTCTCTGTACCTTCTAAATAGACTCCTCCCATGAGCCACCCCACATCCTCCAAGGGCTCGGTCTCCCTCCCCAGTAGTCAAGGGGGTTGCCTATTTCCTTTAGACCGGGTGTCTCTGCTTTTCTACCCAGAAATGCATCCCAGGCTGGAGAAGATCCCAAGGAAACCACCAGGACGACTTCCGTGGCACTGCGTGTGCATCCTCTCTGAGCACATGGGCAAGTGTCTGCGTGTGTCATGGCAACGCTCTAATCCCCCTTTTCACCGCTGGGGTTGAGGAAGGGGTTGGTATACATGTTCTCTGCACAAAAGAGCTTTGTTGGAAATCCAATACAAGGGTTGGCAAAAGCAGGCTTACAGTTGTTCATTTGCAAAAACAGGAATAGACTCTGTTTCCCGCAGTCACAACTGTTCACCTACTTTTGCCCACCCCTGTATAGCTGAACATTCACTCAGCTTGTGTCTCAGACACCAGGTCTTCCCGCTTCCCTCTTTCCTGCAGCGGGAGAAAGGCAAAGGACAAAGTTACAGGCCAGAGTGTACCCCTCCAGAGGTGGATGATGGAGAGCCGACGTACTATTCTGACTTGACTTCTGCATCCAATTGCCTTGTGTAGGTAAACCTGTCAAACAAGCAGCTAACTGGGAACCCTGGAGGAAAGCACACCCAGGCTGCTCCTCTCTGTGGACACACTACTGTGACCTGAGCCCCACTCGGAACTCCTACCAGAGTCGGCAGGCTACCGCGAAAGAGTCATAAAAATGTGGGTGAGGCCCCAGCGCAGCCAAGTACCTTTCTGTTTGCCAGTCTCTATGTCTATTAACAGGTAAAGTCAGAAAATTAATGAAGTTGAACCCAAATAAAGGGGACTCTGCAACTGGATTGTCCATGAGGTTTCCAGAAATGAGCTGGTAGCCCGAGCTGGAGCTTTTCCAATGTAACCAAACCTCGCCTCCCCTCACAAACAACCCAGCAGAGCCCACATCTTACACACCTGTCCACAGAAAGCTCCATTATCACATTGCCAGCATTAAACACACACACACACACACACATGCACACACTCTGCACCCTTTACTTAAATAGAGATAGTCGGTGAGTTGATAAAGCCACGGGAGAGTTTCCAGTAGAAATGCAATGGAAAAAACTACCTTCATTCCCTGGGCCTTCCTGCATTTTGACTTCTCTACTCCAACTATTCTCCTCCAAAGTCACAACTCAGTTGGAATTGCTCAGAGATGGAAATTTCCAAAACAAACGTATTTCCCACCCCCATTGTATGCTTATCCAACCTAAATAAGCAGGTGGGGGGCAGAGGGGAGAGCATTCCAGCCCTGGTCTCCACAAAAGCATTTCAACCCAATCTTTGTGGATCCCCAAGTGGCCTCTGGGAGTTGAGGAACAGAGAGGAAAGCCCGCTAGCTGGGGTGTATAGGGCTCCCCACAACCCTCTAACTCTGAACTCCCACATAGCCCCCACCCCCTCACACACACACACACACACACACACACACACACACACACCCCTTGCTACAGTATAAGCAATAGTTGATTAGCGATGAACTCACCTTTACTGGGTGGGGGGCTGAAGAGAGGAAAGAAATACCCTTACATTTCAAAGGGCAGACACGCATGCAGAGGCTGCTTCCCCTGCCTCCCGCTGTTTTCTTCTTTTGACCTCCTCCTGACTCACCTGGACAGGTAAATGCTTCATCTGTGCTGGTTTGCCCCACCCTGCCTGACTCTCAGCCAATCCCAGCATTCTCTCCCTCCTTCTCATTCCAGCTGTTTCTCCAGGGAAGGTGTGGGAGGGCAATGGGCAGGGCGGTGCTGCTCTCAGCCAATCATCTCTTGCCATTCCTTAGCCAATAACGAGCCCTTTTAAAAAACCAAGGGCTGGAAGGAAGAGGGACTGGTTTGGGCTGGAAAACTGGAGTTGGCAGTGAGGGAGTAGGCAAAAAAAAAAAAAATTGTTTTATTACATCTTCATATAAAGAAACAGTCCACTGAGCAGTATGCTCGTTTACGTGTCTGTCTGAAACTTGCTTTTCTATCTAGAGCTGCCTTCTTCCACTTGGAACGAAGTTTCCCCCTGAATTCTCCAAATTAAAATCCTCTGTGGCCAATTTTGCTCATGGCTTTTCTAATCTTTCAGAATCACTTCCATCCTCAAGCCTTTGCCTAGCAGCTCACAGTGTTTCAAACTCCACTCCTGACGGAGAGGAAGCTGTTTGAGACTAGGGATGCCAACCTGACACACCCGTCCCTCCTGTCCTGCCCCTCCCCACCCAGATTGCTAAGGGCTTTCTTGGCCTCATTCATTTCTGTGGGAAATGAAACAATTCTCTCCCAGGAGAGTTCCCTGCTGCAAAAGTGCCTGGTCAGCCTCAACAGAGAGAACATGCTCATTGTCATGGGTCTCTGGTCTCTTATCTGCTCATGGAACATAGCAATAACCGTTAATAAACAAAAACAAAATAAGTTACCCACCCGGTTTGCAACTCCTGAATCCTTCCACGGCAGATTTTTGGCACCTGTCAGTAACCAGAAGCAGCAGGGAGAAGAGAGTAGGTGGAAGAATCCGGTATTTTCAGGAAGGAATCTCCCTCCGAGTATGGAGGCTACTTTTACCACGTGTGATTTTTGCCTGGAGGCTGATCTTTCCTAGATATAGGTTTTCCTCAGTGTCAAAAAGGCAGGAAGGAACATTAAAATCAATGCACATAATAATTGCCAACATTTATTAAGCTGTTGCTGTGCATTAGGTATTGTGCTGTGCTAAGCATTTCCACCCACCGTTTCATCTTCATTTCAACTTCAAAAGGTAGATGCTGTTAATATCCAAATTTTACAAGGAGGTTAAATAACGTGTCCACGATCATGTAACTAGAAGGTGGCAGGGCAGAGCTTTCAATTTAGGCATCGCGATGGCAAACTTGCCATGTGCCAGTATGATGCCAGTCAGCCTCTACGTAGGAGAAAATCCTAAGTAGGAAACATGAAATACTCGGATAATTTGCAGGTCTAATTCTAGCCACGAGATTCGTCCTCTCCCATCTCGTTTCTGTCTTGTCACTATTCACATCTTTCATCACAAGATGACACGCGGCTTTCATCTTTTCTCTTTCTATGATCACCGTTGGGTAGGAAGTGAGAAGTGCAGTGATCCTGGAGGCAACGAAGAGACCAGGTGAGGCAGGGCTAGTAAGGAGGAAGGAGGCTGAGGAACCCTGAAGAACACCCGTGCCGTGTCATCAGGATCTGGATGGCAGAGCTGATCGAGCACTTAAGGGCAATGACCTCTCTTCATTATGTGTCATTCAAACACGTATGATGTCACAATACTAACGAAAGGGAAAAGGCACCTCCTACTCAGGAGTTCAATGTAACCAGAGTTACACCCGTGGATGAAGTCTCTGAAGTCGATCCAGCTTCATAGGTGTGTGATTTGAACATTTGCTAAAAAGTAAGAATTAAAAAATGAATTGACTTGTGAGCATTAACCTCACAGTGCTAGTAGGCACAGTCTTGCTTGTGAAGCGACAGTTTTTCAGTTTATAATAAAGTCGAAATAGTTAAGAGCTCCTGTCTTTTACCAGGTAGACACAGGGAAATAGACAACGTGATCTTTCTGTTCTTCTTTCCCTTTAGACATCTTTTTGAAAAGTATGAACTAGATCAGCTAATTGAAATGTACCTAATGCCCAGTTCAAGAACCGGAACTGGAACATTACTGTTGAAGTTACTTACAAGCGTCACCCATCCCTGCTCTCCTGCCTCCTCAAAACACACATACACCCAGGCTGAAATAAACCACCATCATGCGTGTCATGATTTTTATCCTCTATGTCTTTAAATGTTTTACCCTGGAATCTTTCTTGTTTTTCTCTTGGAAAAATACCAAGTCTCTAAGTTTCCAAGAGAATTGGGAAAGAGGCCTGGGCTAGAGGAAAGAGAGGACTTCAAAACCCAGACATACTAGTGTCTGAGAGACTAAGGGTCCCTGATCGACGCAGGTCACCTCTGGAGGAGGATTATGGCGTGTGTGTCATTGCTCTTTGTGTATGAATTCCTGTTTGATGACTTGACTCCATGCAATCTAATTACAGACCAGCTCACCTGACTCACCGGTGTCCTCACTCCTCCATCCTGGCATGCTGTTGTGGGGCAGTCATCTCCTTGACTGTTAGAGACTAGTTTACTATTTCCTCTCTCAGTACAGCCTCCCAGCGAGGCATCTTACTTCCTCACTCAAGCACACTTAACACACACACACACACACACACACCCCTTCAAAATTGAAATATACCAGACAGTCATTGGGTAATTTTTCCTTTTTGGACAACTTATATGGGCAAACTCTCTGCAAAATAGTTGTGTGCCGCCATTGTAACCATTCATGATACTCGTTCACATTATAGTCATGGTCTATCAGTGTCTTTCTTCTCCTTTTCCCTTCTAAAGAAAAAAGGAAGTTACTTTGAACATGTATATCATCATCCCTAAGAAACGCTGGGTGCCCACTATGTTCATGGTATTGGGCACACTACTATGTGCTGAGTATATTTCCCAGCATATTTCTAATATATTGAGGGGAGGAAAGGTTTTATTCCTCAGGTAGCAAGAGCTTGCTTTAGCCCAGCCAGCGTGGCTCAGTGGTTGAGCATCAACCTATGAACCAGAAGGTCACGGTTTGAGTCCTGGTGAGGGCACACGCCCAGGTTTCAGGCTGGATTCCCAGTAAGGGGTGGCAGGAGGCAGCTGATCAATGATTCTCTCTCATCATTGATGTTCCCACCTCTCTCTCCTTCACCTTTCCTCTCTGAAATCAATAAAAGAATTAAAAAGGACTTTCTTTAAAGAGAAAACATCTAGGGAAGGATTTGGATAAAGGTGATCACAATTTGGAATTGATAGGCAGATTAAGATGAATTAGTTCACTAAGTTCTCACCAAAGTGATATCACTGTTAACCCTAATATAATTAGATGGAAATTGAAGGGTGTAATTAACTGGATTTGGATGAAGGAGTTCTGAAATTGCTTAAACATTAAGTAGTTCCTGGGAGCGGCTTTTTTTGTGAATAGTGTTACTTTGGCCCACCTATCGTGGACATTTAGAGGATTCAGTGGTTCTTTTCCTCCAAGTGCTAATGAAAGTTTGAGGGCTGAGATCATCTATTAGCATCAGAGAGTTTTGTAAGAAACACCAAATCTTAACGTGTTCAAAATTGAACTCATCTGACCCCTGCCCCTTCCCCCTGCCCTCTGGCCTCTATCTGCATGCCAGCTAACAGCATCACCATATCTAATCTCACCCAGACTCAACACCCCCAGCGATCCTCCCATGTTCCCATGAGATTGCACTCATATCTCTTTTTAGCTCCTCATCCTCCCTACTCTGACTCAGGATTTTACTACATGTAGAATCATAGGTTATGTGATATCCAGGAATTTCTTGTTTTATGTCTTCCATGTTATAGATGCACATCTGAGTTTCATTCCTCTCAAAATGCTTTGATGTGTTTTCATAGCATTCAAGATGAAACTCTAAGTTCCCATATGACATGAAAAGACCTTCATGAGCAGGCATCTCCTATCACATATTCGTATTCTTTACTACAGTCATATTCATATTCCTGAAACTGCCGTGTTTTCATGGCTCTAGGCCTCTGCACATGCTGTAACCTTTCCTTGGACCTGTTCCCACCCTATTCTCCAGGCTTAGTCTTACGTATCCTTCAAGGTTCAGCTTAAATATCACTTTCTTTTGGAATAGGATGGTATTGGGCATCCTACACTATAATTTCCCTCTCTCTCTCTCCATATATATATATTCCATTAGAATGTAACTGTTTTCTTTCTCTCCTTGTAAAATTTAAATTTGTAAGGGCATCAGATTTTTCTGTGAATAGCTCTTCTATTCTATTATGATATTACTAAAGGCCTGGTGCACGATATTCATGCACTCAGGGGTGGGGGTCCCTCAGTTCAGCCTGCACCCTCTCACAGTCCAGGAGCCCTTGGAGGATGTCCGAGGAGCAGGCCTTAGCTAGCAGTCAAACATCCTTAGCACTGCTGTGGTGGTGGGAGAGGTTTGATAATGATCCTCAACACCTATAAACGAGTCAAAACAATTCAAAACAAATTTTTAAAGTAGATAAAAGTATTTGAGATGCATGCTTTTCTATTCTTCAATCTCTCGTTATAGGCTTAGATATGAATAAGCATAGTATATACTGCTACCAAATATAGTAGGAGTCCTGATCTGCAGCCTCTGCTGTACTCCTTTCCAAACACTAATGGGATGGTAAAGAGGAGAAAAAGGAGAAAAAAAAAAGCGCTTCCCCTTCTAGGGAAGTTCTTTTTGTAATATCTATTCATTTCATAACTAACATTTGAAACAAAATTTTCAAGATGTCTAGGTCTTCAGGATTTCTAGATTTGTTTCTTATAATGTAGGAGGCTATAACATAATACTTGAGCTTTAATATTAAAGCACTTCTCATTTGTTTTAGGTAAAGTTTACTTTGCAATATTTACCCCTTATTGATCCGTGTTTTCTTCTAGAACCTCAGAGAATAGATCTAATTCATCTTTCACATACTTCTCCAAATTTGTAGTTGGCCATGTCGATTTGAAATCCATTTCCTGTCCAGGTAAATGTCCCCAGTTCCTTCAACTATCACATAACAGTTGTCAAACTTTATAGTTTTCATTATGTTTTACATGTAAAAACCTTATCCAAACTTCTAATGCAATGTGACTAAAGCAGGTACGTTAATATTATTGCTTCCTTTTTCCTAAATATTTTAACTATTAAAATGCAATTATTTCTGCAGCCCAATTCATATTACCCTGTTGAGATCAGATTTACAGGTAAGTAATATTGTGATTTCTTTGTCAAATCTACTATAAATCCAGGTTTTCCCATGCTTGGACTCGTGTAATAGATTGTTTTAGAACTGAAGGGCAGGATTTCACATTTTTGGGATTACAACCTCAGGGCTTTCAGCCTGCTGTGATTTTTGAATTACCATTCATTGACTATCCATCTTCTCTGGGTTTATATTATTTGTAAATGCAGTAACTGTATTTAACTGGTGCATGAAAGTAAATTGCATGAGGTCAAGAACATAGGACTGATGTAAGCCATCTGAGTTGTCTCCAAGTGGATTTAAGCAACCATGGTTATACTTGTGGTTCAACTTAATCATGCACTAGACTCACCTGGAGGTCTTGTTAAACCAGGTGGCTGAACTCATTTCTTCTGGAGAACTTGAATTTCTAACAAGTTCCCGGGTAATGGGATGAATGCATCTTGGGTACCATTATTGTTCAACCAGCTACCACTGCACACACATTTCTTACAGACCTTTTAATGAGGTTTGGCCTTATTCTGATGCTGGAGTTATGCTGACTCCAAAAATATATTTCGTCCTGGTGTGCAAATTAATTAATTGCAATATGGTTCCACTTCCATAATTTTAAAGCTTTCAATGAGAAGAATCATTTAATTTAGTCAGAGCCTAAACTGGCCAAGCCTAGGAACTCCAGTGTTGTTTCAAATAAATGTTTAAATGTCAATATTGTCAAAGATTAAGTAAATTCTCCAGGAGAGATGTTGCAGGTTCCAAATAGATCTGAGTTCACACAGCTCTCCTTTATAAGCTAAGGGCTTATGTTCAGCCTTCACAATTTGACAATTTGTCAGCAACAGACATTGAATTCCAACTCTCAGGAGCTGACTGCACACCAGAAAACGTGGTTAGGAAGGGAAATTTCAATTGCCCTCTGGTGTTACAAAGGAGAAATGTAGTTTCTTCTGCTGAAGTCATTAAGGCTCCACCTACAGAGTGAGATTTTGGCAGATGCTGATAATGCAAGGCAAAGCAGTGGTCTATGAGCTTTTGATAACGAATACCATGCAACTTGAGTATAGCAGCTACTCACTGGCCCTCTTACCTAACCCCCAAGTATGCTCAGACAACAATATTTTCACTTCATTTATTCCTTTAAAACAAGTCATTTCATACAGCATTGGGATATTTAAAATCATACACTTCATAAATAAAATCAATGCATCTTGACAATGGCAATATCACATAAGAGTTGTACAAAATAAAATTGGACATCTCCCAGGTAGCAGCGGTGCATTAGCTGAAAAATAAAAATACTGACAAACAGACCAAAGAACATTTTTAAAACCACAAAGCACTGTCCATTTTCACTAGGAAAACATTTTTAACAAGAAAAACAGGACTCTGTTCTGGTTTGCTCTTCCCTACTACTTTTTCAAGCCACGGTCTAAAGCATGTGGTCTGACAGTCTTGTGGTTTTCTTCTTGCTTCAGGTATTCCTCTTCCACTGCACTAATACAGAAAATATATCCTGCTTGACAAGCTATACATACTTTGTGTCTTAAGCTGAATTCAATACTTTTTAAAAGGAAGAATTATTTTGCTAAGGAAATTGTATTTCCTGTAAACAACTTGAGTCCTGAATGGCACCAAGGTGAACTGGTCCTTTTAAGTAACTTACGGGCTACAATCACATGTCCCATATCAGCTATAAAGTCAGGCTTATGTGATCTTAGTAGACATTCTAAAGCTTTCTTAGGTTAATTTTTTTTTTTTTACCTACAACTTCACCAAATCATCCCTAAACTCTAGTTGTAGGGCTGTATTTTTAAAAACAAGTATAAAAAGGCACCATACCAAAATGCTTATATTCATGGTTTTATACTTTAATGACTAGCTTTTCAGTTATGACCCCGCTACATTCTATGCCAGGGGAGAAGGCTTCAAGTCACACAAAGGCATTGCTTGAAAATTTTTCCCAAAAGCGTAATTCATGACTAGGAAAGCAGCCATTTGAGGATCTCTTCTGTTTAAGTGGTACTTTATCCTCCCACCCCTTTCTCCCTTCACTCTAAAACAGCATGGGAGGGCTATCAATCTCTTTTAGAGTCATATGAACCAAGACCGAAATCAGCACCCCACAATTCAATTATCAATGTAGTAATTGCTTCAAAGTCAAATGTGCAAAGCACTATAAACACAAAACCAGCCAATTTTTGCAGAAGAAAATAAATAAATAAATAAAACCTTTTCCTACAATCAGGTAAGTTTTGCATTCTAAATTGGATGAAATGTGCTGAAATATTGTAACTTTTAGTTAAGAAAACATCTTTAGTTAGTAAACTAGCTTATTCAAATCAAGTGTTTCACTGTAGTCTTAAAAACGCTGCTTATTACATATGATACTTTTAAGGCCTCTGACTCAAAAATCAGCTCCCTTAAAGTAAGCCTAGAAACCAAAGATGAGTTTTAAGAATCTAATCTTTTCAAAGCTGCTATAGTCATCTTTGTGCTATAAGAACCAATTTGAATACTGCACTGTACAATGAATGATGAAGAACAATCACATTATAGAATTAACATTTTGAATCCGAGGGCAGAGCATGCTCCTAATAGTTACTGAAATTGTGTGCTACTGTTATCAAAACACCAGAATGCTGTACCACTGGATACACTATACACTGATGGTAATTGTTAATTGTGAATAGCTGATTGTAAGCAGCTCAAGAATTATATTTTAACGTCTTTAAGATCCCTGGAGAGGGCTAACATGTAAACTTTTATTTCACATTTTTTAAAGTGCTGCAAATAATAACAAATGCCTATTTCAACACATGATAGAACATAAATCTTAATACATGGAAGTTTAGGAAGGCCATCTAATTTATAAAGAAAAAAATCACTCTGCCGCTAACCCTGCATACTCCTCATTCTAATTTTTTTTTTTTTTTCAAAAAAGACAGAGAAAACAGTGTTTACCTAAGGTAGCCTGCAGCATCTATATTTTGAAGCCTACATAGGATAAAAAGAACGGGCCTGATAAGCAGATTAGACACGGGCACTTAGAGGCATGGATTGTAGGTAATTCCTTCCTGATTGATTTTGTGGGCACGTGAGCTTCATGTAATAATCAAGTGGCATGACTAGATTAGTTTTTTCCTATAGGGTCAAGCTGACCAGCAGCCAAACTTTCAAGGGTACCTACCACTTGATTGTACCCATTTTTCATGCATGGGAAATAATTTAAAAAATCAACCACAGACATTAACAAAAGATGGTGTCTTCATGTGGCGATCACATCAGAAAATTACCAAGGATAAAATTTTAACTCCTGAAATCACTCGCTCTAAAAGTGCATCTTTATAGCCCTACACCTAATTTTTAAATCCAAAGAGTAAAGGAAAGAGGAACAATGGGAAGGAGTGGGGGATGGGAAAGCATGATCTTCATGCAGCCACTAAAGTAAACTATTTTCATTGTAATTTAAAAAAAATCTTGTATGGCAGTCAAAAACAATGACTAGGGAGAATGTTTTCATTCTGCTCAAGCACAAATTTAAGAAAAAGTTTCTTTTAATCCCACTGCAAGTACTAAATCCATAGGTTTTCAAAGTCTCAAGATTAGAATTTACACATTAGTGAAGTAATTTCAAGAGTTTTAGTAAGGTCAGTAACAAACTATAAATTCTGTGAGGCTCATAAACTTGAGTTTAGAATGAGTACAAGCTTAGATTTTTAATCCTCAACAATTAAGTCAAATGATCTGCCATCTTGAATTTTCCATGATCAGAACATTAAAGTCCTCGTGCTGAATTTCAGCAGCTGATCAATTTTAAAAAGCCATTACTGAGAGCAATGTCAGTTTCTAATTGGTGAATGGACAACTCAGACAACAGTAAACTAGAATAAAATAAGATCCCTTGAACAAACACTTGACACTTGCTATAAGCTTAAATATACCAAAACTATTTTAAATGGAGGGATTTAATTTTATAAAATATCAGGTTCTTTTTTTATTTGCTAACATAATCCAATGTAGACAGAGTATACTCAATTTAAAAGTGACATAAATTTATGTTGGGAAACACATCAATAGATGCTTGGTGCATTATAAGTTACTCAATAAATATTTGTTGCATGAATATACTTCTCTAAAATTCCACTTAGTAAATATCAAGTTTGGCTCCTGAAGTACCTAAGGAAGGAAAACAATTTGATAGATGTTACCCAGTAGTGTACTCTTCACTTAGAACTTTAAATGTAGTATTTTCTGGGAAAAATAAGAGATACAAAAACCTTTTACACTGGAGGACAGACAGGTACCAAGAGATTTTCGATCATATTCATTTGTACACATTATGATTGCCAAACATTAATTATCAAAAACTTACAAAGTACTATTTTTAAGGCTCAGTAAAATAGAAAATTAAACACTTTTAAGTTATACTGACCATAGCAACTTTTGCCTAAAGAGGCTATTCACATAAAAGATACTAAAAAATGTCATCTAATTATTTCCTGTATATTTTGTGACTTGTTCCTTAAAGGTACTTTTCCCTACATTGCTTATATGTTTCCTAATTTAATATGGCTACCTCCACCAAGTGAAAAGTGCTAAAAATAAATCTCAATTGTGTAACATTTGTCAATAAGACATGGTGAAAAGGATTTTAATGCTTTAAAGTATACCATTAGTTTTCTAAGTGAGATACTTAATAAAAATGAGACCAATATAACAAAACTTCACAACATTAAGCCTCTTCAGATTATGTGAGCTAATACATAACAAATTAAAATTTAGCATCCCTGATCATCAGAAGATTCACGAAAAGAGGTAGAAGATTTTTATCTGGAAGATCTCATAATGAAACTAAGTTTTAGAGGGTTTGCTTTAAGGATTAGCCCACCAAGCAAATGGCTATACATCTAATATTAGGAAGAAGCTTATTCAAGTAAGGCAACAGTTTTAAAACTGCCATATTTTGGAAGCGAAACTAACTCATTCAACATTATTATCCCAATTACTTTAAAACTCTTTGAAAGTCCAAGTAAGAGATCAGGATCGTGGATAAGCAAAGTTGTAATTTGCAGAAAGGTGAAATTCTTAAGAGAGCATTAGTGGCAGAATAAGGCTAAGATATAAAAACATGATGTTTAGATAAGCAAAAGATCTCACCAAAACCAAACCAAAGCATAATCATTAGCACTTTAGAGAAAGATTTGTTTTTAGGAGTTGGAGGAAGTGCTCTTAACAAAAAGCTGAGGAATTAAATCCCTTCAAATCTTTATGTAAAAAAGGCAAAATTCAAGCATTCCAATTTCATGGTACTTCAGTTAAAAAAAAAAAATACCCTGCTTAACTAAAATGTATCCAATGCGACAAAGGTTAATAAATGAGTTGCATTAAAACACGAGACCAACGGTCTTTTAAAGCTTCAGGAAGCTGCTCAGGCACCTTTTCCCTCACACATTCTCCTTCGATACCCTAACAATCCTCAACTGGGCACCAGCAGTTTCTGTTTCTAGGCAACATTCTGGGGGAAAGACCCATCCCTGTGAAAACCACTTGTAATGTACTTGTGACTGGTTAGGTACACGTTTATAAAGTCTACCAAGTTGCGATTATCAAATCAGTTTTGACAAGCCGGTGTATCTTCTTTGGAGGCATCAATTCATAATTTGGACACTATTAACTCAAGAGTTTTTAAAAGGACAGCAATCCCTGGAGACACTGTGGCCTTCCGCTTTACCCCAAACAGGCAGCTGTTTTCTTCTACGGGTCAGTGATGCTGGGTGCTAGTTTAGAACACAAACTCAATCTTCAGGTCAGTGACAGCGGGCAGAAAGCACCACCTTATTGCCACCCCAGCAGGAAGAGGGCACGTATCACCGCTGTAGACACGTCTGTAAACTTGCACACTAATTTTAATCTTAACAAGGAATTTCAGTGCCTTCGTGGTTTTAAGTTAAAAAGGATGATTCAAGCATGGAGTCCTTTGTTCTTTAAGGTTACGAATAGCTTACTGGAAAACCCAGAACCTTCTGGATCTGTGAGGTAGTAGGCGTCAACCCTCATCGCGCAGGCATCACACTTCTCCGAAGTTGGTGTGGCCCGTCTCTTTGGCGTGTTCCCTTGCTTCTTCCTGCCCAGTCAACCCCTTTTGACATATCATGCATCTCAGGGTGAAGCTGTTGACATCTGTAAACTGTCTCTTCCTTTTAGCTTCGTCTGCTAATTCCAGTGCTTGTACCAGAACGATATCATCATTGGAGGAGAAAATGGTCAGAGGAGGGGTGTCTGGGTCAGGAAAGTTACGCTGAAGCGGGTCATAGTGGACGCCATCGTATATAAGGAGGACCCTTTTGGAGTAGCCTGCGTCTTCCCCAAAGCGGTCCATTCTTACCGTCTGTGTATCCACCACACAAATCTCGCACTGATAAAATTTGGACAAAATGGATATTTCAATGGCGCCTCCCCAGGTGTCATCCCTTTTGATCCATTCACAGTACTCCTGATTTGTTTTTCCCAGGATCGCTTCGCTGTAGAAATCTGGGTCGCTGGCTACAATTCGTGCTATGAGGCGTCTCATCTCAGGGGCACACGCTGGATTCAAGACCCCTCCTTCCACGACGTAGTACACACTGGTGAAGAGGCAAGAGTTGTCTGCTGGGACCACGGTTCTGGTAAGCACCGGCACAGCTTCCCTGCCGTAAGGGGCACGGGGCCTGGTAAAGGAGGGCGAGGCGCGGGGTCTGGCTTGGTCTTCTTCCACGATCAGCATGTCGCCTGTTGGAAAAGAACACAAACCCAGAAATGCGGAGAGGAAACGGGGAGCCCGCTAGCCAAGTCTGCTCAATTACCTACAGAAGGCGTTCCGGTCTAAGCTGGGGTGGCCAGGGGCGGGGGACACACACACACACACACACACACACACACAGCTTTGCAAACCCGGTGACCACCGGCTAATAACCGTTTGTTCCACGGAATCTCCGCCCAGTTCAAGACAAACAACGCCCGAAGCATCTTAGGTTGCATCCCAATTCTGAGAAGGGGCCTGGGCGAAGCACCTGCCCTAGTTTCCTGAACAGGGAGGGACATCTCAAGAACAAAATGTCCCCAGGCTCGCTCGCTCCCCGTTTTTTAACAGGCGCCCATCTTCCGCAAGCTGTTCATCATCGCCTCGACCACTAGGGGGCTCTCCTCCCCCTGCAAGTTGCCCAGCCTGTTTGCTGTTTACAGGATGATCCCACGGACAACAGCGGAAAGCCTGTCACGACCGAGACGGCTACTCCTGGTTCCGTGCTGGGCAGAAAAGGCTGCTGCTGCTTAGACCTTGATGGGGCCTTGGGTGGATGTGCACAAGCACGCGTTACAGCGAGGACACCTGCCCGAGGCAGTGTGTGTGTGTGTGTGTGTGTGTGTGTGTATAATTATATGGAGGCGATAGCAAAAAACAAACCAGGGAAGCAAGAAAGAAAAGCACCCCGCACCCTTCAGACCCGCCACCCTCTCTCCGCGGCACAGGCGGGAAGGACCATCCGGACGGAGAAAACAGGTCCTTACTGCATGTGCACTTCTGCGGATGCCGAGGGAAAACCAAATGAATGAGATGCGTTCCAGACAGACCAGAACGCCGACGGAGGAAGGGGGCACCCTAAGGCTGGGACCCTCCCTGCCTCTGCCCGCGCGTCCCGGCTCCGCCCCGAGCTCGCCGGCGCCCGTCCGCCCGCAGCCGGGTGCCCACCGCCGCCACTGCGCGCTCTCCGGCACGGCCCGGGCCCCCGCCTCGAGTCCCTTACCGGACTGGATGGGCAAATCGCCCAGCATGGCGTCCCCATTGCTGAGGTCCAGGCACTCGGGCGGGTATCCCACGAGGATACGCTGACAGTCGGGGGCGATGCCCGTGATGGCAGCGATCTGGCCCTGGAGCTCCCGCACCGGGGTGCGGCTGGACAGGTCCTGCAAGACATAGGTGCCATCCTTGGCTTTGCAGCGCAGCCGCCACATCGCGTCGGTCCGGCCGCCCATGAGCCCGGCAGCCGCGGCGCCGGCCTTGGTCCCGGCAGCAGGATGGCACACGCCGCCGCCGCCGCCGCCGGGGCACTCGGCCTCCGGGCGGACTCCAAAATGGATACCCTTCGCCTGGCCAAACATCGCGAGAACTCGCGGGCGGCTCGCGTCCCCGCGATACTTGGGTGCAGCTGCGTTTCAGCCCTTGGAGAGGAGCGAGTTCTCTTAAAGGGCCACGAGCTCCCCCACCAGCACCACCACCTCCCGCCCCCTTCCAGGAGCCGGAGGGCGAAGGTGTATCAGAATTTGTAAAGAGCAAAAACGTCTTGCTACCTGTAGGTCGAGGGTGGTGCCCTCGAAATCCACCGCATATATGCTCAAGGCGAGGGGGCGGGGAAGGAGCTCCTGAACCCAGTACATCGGAATGTAATGTTGCACCGACGGAGGGAGGTCGGGATGACTACACTGGGGCGTCCACGCTACACCGGGGGAGACAGCGTCATGGTTGAGCACGCAGAGGAATGCCGAGAATGGTCAGTGAGTCCAAGGGCCGGCCGGAAATAGCCGGGTGCTCCGGAGCAGACTCATGGCCGCGGCCAGCGTGGGCTCACTGAGGCGGAGGGATGACTGGCCTTCCCACCTGCAGGAGGGCCTGTAACCCTGAAAACGTCCCTTGGCCACATCAGAAAGCTCAGTATGAGGTCAGACTCATCCGGTGCCATTTGCCCCCGGCCCCCGGGGCCATGGCCACCTTCAGGGCGGGGGCGTGGCAGCCTGCGGAGGGAACGCACAGGACGCGTGTGTGTGTGTGTGTGTGTGTGTGTGTGTGTGTGTGTGTGTGTGTGTGTGTCACCCGCATTCCAGCTCAGGCCCCGAGTGCACACCTAGGACGATGATGCCCTTCCTGCCTTCCGTGTAGCAAGCACTGCAAGCGAGGGCGGGGTGTCAAGGACCCACAGCCACTGAACTTCACAGCAACGCGACAATGCTAGGTCATGTGACCCCTTTCAACCCTGCACCCCTAGAACCAAGGCCTGTGTCTAGCAACTAAATGTTCAGCCCGTACCTGCCGAATGGAGCAAGGCACAGTCCCAGGGGGCAGCTCTAATAGGCTGGGAATTGTAGGTAATAAGGCCTCTCTAAGAGGATACAAAGGAGAAATAAAGGCGTCTCTGAACTGACCTCTCTTGCAGGAAATCCACACCCACTGTTGGTTTCCCACCCTCATAGAGCAGTGAGGCCAGACCTGCGTGCAGGGGCTTGATCTACAGAATCAAGCGTCAAGCGCACGTGAATAAGTGTCCTTGAGATGTGCAAACTCACCTCCACTGTAAACACCTCTACCTCTGAGTAAGTTACATGGAGCCTTGGAATCTTCTCACGCCTTTCATGACCCGTTTTCCTGCTGGAGCCGTTTTCCTCTTTGGTTCTTCAAGATCTTGGCCCCTAGCAGTGGTTCTCAACCTTCTGGCCCTTTAAATACAGTGCCTCACCCCCCCCCCCCCCCCAACCATAAGATCATTTTCGTTGCTACTCCGTAACTGTCATGTTGCTACTGTTAGGAATCGTCATATAAATATCTGACATGCAGGAGGGTCTTAGGCGGCCCCTGGGAAAGCGTCGTTGGACCGCCAAAGGGGTCGCGACCCACAGGTTGAGAACCGCTGCGGGGTAACCGGCTCAAGCAGAGAGACTCAAGGCGGAAAGGGTTAACCCCCCCAAAGTTTTGTCTTTAAAGTCACAGCCTCGCCAGACGGCTGCGTCCACTCTCGCGAGAGTATGCAAAAAAAAAAAAAAAAAAAAAACACAGCTTTTTTACAAAACCCCGCCCCCAGCCTTCTTAGTTGCCGAGCAACGATGCAACCAACCTCACGGTGCGGGGAAACTTGGGAACTTGCTCCCTTTCCCCTTCGCAGCGCCGTCCTCCTCGCCGAGCCTGCGTGAGCGAGTCCTCCTGGAGCCCCGCCCCCTGGGGTCTGCGGGCGCCGATTGGTCGCAGGTTCTCTCCAGGTGAAGACCGACGTGGGGGTGGGCGGAGCCAGGCGGGGGCGCTTGAATTGCGAATGACCGGTGTGCCGGGCCCCAGGCCGCCCGTGTGCAGGCTGGTGTCTGCGTCGCCGCCGGGGAGCTGCCGGGGCCGCCGCCGGGAGGGATCGCGGGCATCGCAGGGTGAGCGGCGGCTGCGCTGCGCCTGGAAGAGGCTGGGAGGGCGGGAGGAGGGGGGCTGCGTACACCCGGATGAGGTGCGAGACGAAGGTGCCCTGCTGTGTCGGGGAA
The DNA here is from genome assembly GCA_004026665.1 of Murina feae. Lineage (NCBI taxonomy): Eukaryota > Metazoa > Chordata > Mammalia > Chiroptera > Vespertilionidae > Murina > Murina feae. Next base: position 88,373 of record PVJC01001298.1, read on the forward strand.
GTGCCGGCCCCGAGACGTAGCCCGGCGTGCGCACCTTCAGGGGCTTGGATCGCAGCAGGTGTCTGGGTCGGAGGATTTGCGTGGTCAGTGGGAGAACAGCCAGTGCCAGGTCCTTTAAAGCCGTAGGACCTTCCTTCCTCACGAATTCCTTGTCTGGGTTTGGGGAGTGAGCTCGGGGGCTCTCCCACCCCAGTTCCAAATGATCTGATTACCCCTTAGGGTGTGTGCATACCCTTATTCTGTAGATGACCTTGAGGAAGTCATTTCCCGCCTCTTTGTGCCCCTGTGCTCCTTCTGTAGACCTCGTTCCGGGGTTAGATGGGGAGACGGTGCAGAGCAAGGGCTTGAGAATAACACTAGAGGAGAATTGGTGACGTGCTGGAAATGGGGTGTCTGTCCAGTTACAGTTTTCCCTTAAGGAAACACATTTGCTATTTTCCCACTTTCTCATTTTTTTTTTTCCAGGACTGAGTCCTACCATTGGACTGCCTTTTGTTTGTGAAAATGAACTTTATCTGTTCACCCCCCCACAACTGCTGCCAGTACTCTCCCCAGATTCTTACACTGGAATTTGAGGTCAGGAAGGACTTGGATAAGCCACATAGTTTGGTTGACCTCAGTTTTTCAATCTGTTCAATGGGAAGGAGTAATAATGGTAGTAAAATCTACCTTACTGCAGGAATATTGGAAAGAGTGAAGGTGATAATTTATGGGACTGTTACTCCTAAATCAGCACTATCCGTGCAAGATTCTAGTGCTCTATTTTTATGTAGATAAGGAAACCCCGAGGGCATGTAGCTATTAACTGGGAGAAAGAGGGCTGGACTTTTTTACTTATACACACACAGACCCTCTTCACCAAGTATTTTGAAGGACGTCTTCTTCCTTCCCTCCCTTACATTCTTTTTGTCCCTTCCAGACATCTGAAGAGCTGCCATGTCTAACGATACTGCATCTTCCTCAGAACAGAACAATAGCAGCTATCAAACCAAAGCCTCCAATCCTCGAATGTCGGACAAGAAATGTTGTAAGTTCTGGCAAAAAGGAGGGTTGCGCTCTCCCAGAATTTTATCTTGGGAGTACAGTTGTCATCCTAGACTTCGCTGCTTGGTGGAAGTGAGAAGTAATTCTTTGACGTGGGAATTGAAAACAAAGTCTACAAGGGGAAGAAAAAGTAGACTCAGTGAAATGTGTGTCCCTGGGGCTGGCCTGCAGGTGGGGCCCAGCATTCCCTTCCTGCTCTCTTTACCTCAGTCTCCTCTCCTGGGAGTGTACCTGCACACTGGATGCTAAAAGTTAGGGCAGGCGCTAGTAGTACGCACGGGGAGGGACCATGGGCAGGAATTCCTTGGGGCTGACAGTGTAAACAGTTTCCCTTGGTTTTCCTGGGTTCTATTTTATGAGGGTGCTGCTCATTGGAGACTTTGCGAGCAGGAACCCATGGCTCCAGCCCTCCGGGGAATCAGCCCCGACATTAGACTATTCTCTGTGTCCTGGGCACCTTTCTCACAGGTGTAGCCTTTGAATTTTGCAGATTCTGTTCCCTACAGGTCCATTCCTTTGGGGACAGGGTTTCCCAGGGGTTTTTTAATGCTAGTGATTTAGACAGAGATGGCAGGTGGGATTGCGGAGAGATGAAGCGTTTGCGGTCCTAAACATCATTGTAGACCTCAACAGTACAGAGGGCCAGTAGGTTCAGGAGGTGCTGGGCCCCTGGGCCCCAGATGTCTTGGGGAACCTCAAGGAATGCCAGTCCTTTTCCCCACAGTGTCTCTGCATCTTCCCGTCCGTCGGTTTTTTCACTACAGTGGTTATATATACGTTGGCAGGTGGACACAGCCAGGCAGCGTGAGACCTGGAATCATCTCATGTTCATAGCTTTCCCCAGAGTCTTGACCTTGACGGCATGCCCTTTGCAGTCTCGAGATTAATGATGCTAATCTCCTCACCCGGCGCCGATGAGGCTTGCTGAGTTTTGGGCCGTAGCAGGGGCAGGTGGTTTGGATGTGATACTGGGGTTGGCATACTTCACTGTTTAGGGTCTCCTTTCTCTGCCAGGGCAGAGACCTAGGTACCTGAGGGCACGTACCCCCTGGGAGGTAACTAGCATAAAAGTGTGATGTTTTTAGGGCAGCCTCTCGAGTAAGAATCTCTACTTTTGAATCTGGGATTTAATACTTCCTAGCCGTGTGCCCTTGAACAAGTCACTTACCCCCTTTGTAAAATTAGGATAACTGATAGCACGTCCCACCCCACCCGCCTTCGGAGTGATGCGAGAATTAAATGAGTAAATATAGGGAAGCACTTAGAAGAGTACTGGGTATGTAGCTAGGTGTATCATGTTTACTGGCGGTTCTGTTTGATGTTGTTTTTATTCTTGAAACATCCGATTGAATTGTGGTGTAAACGCTGTGATGGGAACCCTGTGAAGAATTATGTTTTCAGTAGAGAATACCTTCTCCTCTTATTTGACAGTATTGTAACCCAGATTCTGGGGTAGGGACGCACATTTTAAAGAGAGGTGCACTTGATTCACCAGGGCACAGAGAGCTGGTGCATGTGTGGGGAGGAGTTGATATTGTGGGAGCCTCTGACCCTGCACTATGCCCAGTGCCAGTCCCGGGGCAGCTTTATATATCAGCCAAGAACTGTAATCCCAGCTTTCTAGCCCTCTGGGCGCTTCAGTCCTGGCTGGGCTCTCTGATCCTCCTCTCACAGCTTCACCCTCTGCCCCACTGGAAGCATTTGGGTTTCCCTAAAGCCAGTGTCCTTCTGGCCCCATCTCTTCTTCCTTCCAGTTGGACTGTGAAACTGTTCTGGTCGAAGGAGAAATAAAGTATGAGACTATGTGTTAACTCATTTCCTTTTTCTCTGTCATTTGCCTGCATCTTGGAACGGGCTCCCCTGGCTGGCAGTGTTCATACCCAGCAGTTCCTTTATTAATAGCTCAGCCATTATCCCCTTGGTGCTAATTACACCTGTGCTGGCTCACTTGGACTCTATGAAGTGACTGAGCTGGGGACTGAAGGATTACTTTAGGGAACCAGCGCCTCCAAAGGAACCTTCCTGGGCCGTCAGCTGCTCCAGGGATGGGGCGAAGGAGAGTGCTGATGGCTGAGGCGCCCTGAAGGTGCTCCGAGGACTGCTGTCAGGGCTCTGAGTGGGGGGAGATCTACATGCTTTTCTTGCTTCCTTGCATCTATTCTTTACTGTCTTGACTAGGTCTGGAACAAATTCCCAGGTATACCTTTCCCTAATGACAAAAGCAGCACATGTTCATGAAGTGTTCAAACAGTACAGAAAGAGAGTGAAAAGCAAAAAATCTCCCACAATTTCTTCTGTCCCTGTTAAGTTTGCTTCTTTCTAACAACTCATTCTGGTGTATCCTATTAACGAAAAAAAGGTTCACGCTGTACATGTTTGGTTCTGCTGCCATTATTCCCCGCTCACCCCCCACCCCCACCCCCACCCCTTTTAAGCTTGCTATATCTTGGACCTTTTCTTCCATGTCAGTAAATCCAGATTTATCTAATTCTGCACAGTATTGCATTGTATGGTTATGTCAATCTCCCTCTGATGGATATTTCTGTTTCCAATTTTCCGCTATCACAAACAACACTGCAGTGAGCACCCTTGCCCACATACACCTTTGCATGTCTGTGCTAGCAACTTTTCTGTAGAAATAATAGAAGAAAAGGTCGGTACATTTAATAATAGAAGAAAAGATAGGTTGATCAGCATGGCTGTCCTACAAAGTTCTGTATTGTAAACTGCTTTAATATTTCAAAGTAGGTGATGGCAATTGGGCATTATTAAGTATGAGTGGCCCAGTGCATGAAATTTGTGCACATTAAAAGGGGATTAATTAGAGCAAATACTTTAATATTGCTATTTGCCCTTTCTCTATAATAGAAGTGTCAGAGATTAAAGAAAATTAGTAAAACGTATATGAAAATCTTCCTCCTGTCAGAGTCTGGGGTGCACCATGGAACCCAAAGTCAAGTCTTCAACCACCCATGTGCACCTCAAAATCACTTAAGACCCAAATCTGGATGCCCCCACTTCATTGGGCTAGATCCAGACCCGGCCAGTCCCACTCTGTCAAACCCTGCCAGGTGGAGGGATGCAGCCTCAGGTCCCCTGGGTGCCAGGGCAGGAGGGCACAGCCTGAGGTCCCCCATCAAGCCCTGCTGGATGGAGGGAGTAGCCTGTGATCCCCCAGCCTGGTGCCAGGCCAGGGGGCACAGCCTGAGGTCCCCTGGACTGGTGTTGGGGTGGGGGGCATGGCTTGAGGTCTCCCAGCCTGGCACCAGGGAAGAGGGTGCATCCTGAGTTCCTCTGGCCTGGTGCCAGGGTGGGGGGAGCAGCCTGAGGTCTCCTGTCAAGCCCTGCGGATGGAAGGCATGACCTGAGGTCCCCTGTCAAGCCCCATGCAGGAGGTGGGTGGGCGTGCAGCCTCAGGTCCTTGCTGATTGCTCCTTAAGGCTCCTTATGGGAACTTAGTCTCAGCTGTGGGTGCAAATAGACCGGAGTGACGGTCAATTTGCATATTCCCTCTATTATATAGGATAGCTGTGCTGATTAGCAAAAACAATTTTCTTAGCAGTTTGGGTATTTCATGCCTGTTAGTCAAATAGAAAGCAATAATTGTCAGTTTTATGACTTCTGATGAGTAAAAAGAAGATATCTAATCTAATAAAAGAGTAATATGCAAATTGACCCTCACTCCATTACACCCACAAGCCACGCCCACAAGCCACAACCACCAACTAATCAGGAGCAAATATGCAAATTAACTCAACTAAGATGGTGGCACCCAGTCTGCCTCAGCCAAGCAACTGAAGTAGCCAGGCCTGTTAGTCAGGCAGGTGGTGGTGGGGGGGAGGGGTCGAAGGGCAGAGCCAGCAATCGCAGGGGTTGAGGGGGTTTTCTGCCCAGGCCTGCATCCTAGGCCAGAGGCTACAGGCCTTGGAAGGGGTGGAGCCGGCAATTGCAGGGATTTGGGGGTCTTCTGCCCAGGCCTGCATCCTAGGCCAGAGGCTACAGGTCTGGGTAGGGGTGGAGCTGGGATTGGAGAGGCAGGGGTGCAGCTGGTGATGGGAGTAAACTACAGAGGAAATACCTTTTCTTAATGCTCATTGGCTAAGCTCCCTGTATGCCACTGGTAATATTCTTAGTAACTTGGGTAATAAGAATCCCTGAAGGTGATCTAGGGTTTTTCCACCACACTCCTGAAGAAAAAAAATGAAGGTCCACTGCTAGAGGGCTAAGAAATGTCATATCCTGCCCTAGCCAGTTTGGCTCAGTGCATAATGCCTTAGCTTGCTTACTGCAGGGTCTGGGTTCAATTCTGACCAAGGGCATGTACCTAGGTTGCAGGCTTCTCCCTGGCCGGGGCCCAGTCAGGGCATATGCAGGAGGCAACCAATCGAAGTGTTCTCACTTTGATGTTTCGTTTTTCCCTTCTCTTCCACAGTCTCTAAAAATCAATGGAAACATATCCTCAGGTGAGGATTAAATAAATAAATAAATAAATAAATAAATAAATAAATAAATGTCATATCCTATGAAAGACACATCTTGAAAATGCCTAAAGAAAGTTTTCATTTTTTCATGATGAAGGGACTGGAGTCCATGTTAATGAAAACACCTTGGTGGCTGCAGTGACTGGCAGTGGCTGTAGCAGCGGAGTGATGGGGCTGGTGGCTTCCCCTGATTAGCCTGGTCACCTCCCACAAAGGGAGACCAGACTGCGGCTTAGGCCCGCTTCCCAAGGGGAGCAGGGAGCGGGTCTAAGCCATCAGTAGGACATCCCCTGTGGGCTCCCAATATGTGAGAGGGGGCAGGCTGGGCTGAGGGAACCACCACCACCACCACCACTCCCCCAGTGCACGAATTTCATGCACCGGGCCCCTAGTTACTAATAAACACACTTTAATGGGCAGCATATTTCAAAAATGTTGGGTCTACTTAGGACAAGTAGTGAAGACATTGATCATGGAAAGGCTGGGAACCAGTGGCCTTCTAGACCACCCTTCAGGATTGGATTAGAAAGCTTAGTTGTGCTTATCACATGGCTCCTTGGTCAGGTGCTAACAAGAGCTGGAGGCTGGGACTGAATGGGTGGCCATGAAGCCAAGAGTCTGGTCAGAACCCTGACCTTGACTCTGTACTGTGGGCCATGCTGTTTTTTTCCTGAGCTTGAGTTTTTCTGTCTGTGAGAGGGAAGTCACCAAGCCCTCATTGCCTCATTTCCATGAGTGTGTGTTCATGAAAGGAAAATACGTTTAGGATTGAGAAAGTGAGTTAAACCTCATGTAAAGAAGAGAGAAGAGGCTTTCACGATTGAAACAGCTTTCCATGATGTGACATGGGGGTGTTACATTGTCTCTGAAGTTAATCAGCATGGAGTGTCTACTACTGAAATTAAGGGGTGGTGGTGGTGTTTCTGAACAGGCAGGACAGTCTGTTCCTGGTTCTGCTAACGTGGCAGTCTGAGACAGGAAGTGTGGAAAATGAGAAGCCCTGGTTGCGGCAGATGTGTGTGGGTGGATTGTGGGCAGAGGCAGGTGGTGTGGTTCTGGGGTGGGGGCCTCCGTGGGGAGATATTCGTGACCTGTATTTTCTTTTGTTCCAAGCCCTCCGTCCAGTTTGGTTTACACAGAGCAGCTGGTTCCTTCCTTGGCTTCAGAGCAGCTCCCAGGCATCAGTTTATTTTCAGCGTTAGGGAGGGTAACAGGACCTTTGGGGAAGTGCCTAATGGGCTGGAAGGTGTGGACAAAGCAGGCCTAGAAGGGCAGGTAATGAGGCAGATCACGGGAGATGGAGAAGAGTGAGGCGCTGAGCTGGAGAAAGTGCAGACTCAGGAGGATTTAAATACTGAAATGGGCAAGGGGGGGGGAGGGCACGCAGCTGATCCCAGGTAGGTAGATGTGCCTGTCAGGGGTGAGAGGTCTGGCGTCAATATCAGCTGAGGATGCTGGGTGGGGTTCTCTTGGTTTCATGCTGCAGGTTTGGTGAGAGATGAAAATCACCTCTGGTGCCCAGGGCCGGGGATTGTCCATGTGCCGAGCCCTCTGGCCTGAGCCTACCCCGCCCTTACCACTTGGGCCAGCCCTTGGCTTCCGTGTACTTCTTGCCAAACACCCCCAGGAAACTCTCTTCCTTCCGAGGTCTGTTCTCTACCCGGGCCCTTCTGCCCACTTCTCCTTTGAGCTCTTTTGGCATCCTTTCCCCGAAGGAAAAAGATGACTTTTCCAGCCCAGTACCCCTATTTTACAGAATTGTTTCTTGGTCCTATGGGTTCCCCTTGTCCCAGGGTAGAACAGCGACATCAACTTGCAGAGCACCCTCTGGAAAGCAGTGCTGGAGAGTGAAGGCAGTTGGTTCTTTCCCTCTCCTGTCCGCGTGCCCAGATGACCTCCTTCTGGTCTTGGCCCTAGGAAGGTGGTTGGCAGCAGTGTGGGGCCCTCGCCCACCACGCCTCTAGCAGCAGGATGGGCAGAGAGGAGCCACATCCTGTGGGCAAGCGGATGGGAAATCACAGGCTCTTTTTAAGGAGAAAAGTCACCGAGGAAGCACGAAATCTGGACTCTGGGACCAGTTCACCCCTGTCTTATTGTGTGTCCATAGGCGAGTCACCCGGCTGACTCTGAATATCTAGTTCACCCCACCTGTCCAGTGAGTGTGTAAATGAGGATTCCTGAAATGAGTTTCCTAAGGAAGCCCGGACCAATGACTGTTCCTGCTTCTCAGTTGTCTTGCTTTTTTTGTGGGCCATTGAGGCAGGCTGGCTGTGATGCCCTTGTGGGCTAAGCTTTACTGAAGTTTCCCGAGGTCTAGTCGGCACCTGTGTCAAGTAGGCTTTTCCGCAGTCTAATCTCACTGTGGTTTAGACATTCTGGCTTAAGCTCATGTCCCAAGTGCAAGGCCAAAACAGCTGGAAGCCCAGCTCTTTTTGTGGTGGCCAGCTGATTCTTGCCCATGGCTCTGGAGGGATAGATGAGGTATCAGCTTAGACACTCTGTTGGACCTGTTCTAGGAGCCTGCTCAGTTCTAAACGGGCAGGATCTCCAGACATCAGACCCTCCTTCGAAGCTACATCACCCTTGTGTTGAGCAGGGTGCCATCCTTACTGTCTCTCTACCTCTTTCCACCTCGGGTACCTATGAGACATTGGACGTGTGTGTGGGGAAAATGTGTCTTCACGTTTTGGGGACTTTCTGAAAATCTACATGACTCTTCAACTCTTTCAGGAGGGTTTGCCCGATAAGTCTTCAGTTTGCCTTCCCCGTCTTCCCGGGACCTTGTCTCTCACCCAGGTGTTTGAGGATCAAACAGGGTTCTAGCTGTGAAGTTGCTAG
>PVJC01001299.1:0-64456 GCA_004026665.1 Murina feae
TTCACCCTTTTTTTTTCTTATCTTCACATAGCCAGGCCTTCAGGCCCCCTCTGGGCTTTTCTAGAAAGGTGAGTCTGAGTTGAGGAAAGAGGCTCTCCTTTTATTGAGAGGGGAGGAAAAGAGGCAAAGGGGTGAAGGGGTGGATCTTGGGCACAAGGTTTGTACCATGTGAATAAAAAGCTGTTTCCAATTTCTCTTCCCTAGGCCTGAAATCAGTCTTGCGGATACTTTGGAGTGAACATTGGATGACACAATCCTGGGTCATGCCGGGCACTGGGGAGCCGGGGACTGGGAGTCTCAGCCATGGCCTGTCAGGAGAAGTCCCTGGGTGCTGGTCTCCCCTGCTGAGCATTGTTTGGAGGAGATGCTCGCTGAGGTGAGGAAATGCAGCCGCCAATTCTTGGACAACCGTAACACTGCACAACCGTCAAGCCCCCCAGAAGAACCTGAGGACCTCCCTGTCACTGCAGCTTAGTATTTAAAACCTGAGACTATTGGGCTCAAGAAAACTGGGGGTTTCAAAGTCTGGCACCAAAAGGCAGGGCCTTGCACTTGCCAGTTCTGTGATCTGGGACAGGTTTCTTGACTTCTTCGTGTCTCCATTTTGTCCACCTGTGTAATGGCCATGATGTCAAGATGGACCTCGGCGGGCTTTGGTGAGGATTGAATGTGACCATTTTGTTTTTGTTGTTAACCCTCACCAGATAATATTTTGGCATTGATTTTTAGAGAGAGTGGAAGGGATGGGGAGAGACAGAGAGAAATATCGATGTGAGAGAGACACATCGATTGATTGTCTCCCCCATGCGCCCTGACCAGGGCTGGGGATCAAGCCTGCAACTGAGGTATGTGCCCTTGACCAGAATCGAACCTGGGACCCTTCAGTCCGAGGGCCATCGCTCTATCCACTGAGCCAAACAGGCTAGGGCGTGAATGTGACCATTTGTGAGAAATGCTCAGCACTGTGTCTTACACATGGAGAATTAGAAATAAATGTTAGCTACGGGGATGTTGGCAGATATTTGGCCTCCTAAAGCTTCGGAAACAGAGATTTCTCTAAGTACAAAGTCACAAAACCTGCGGCAGAAGCATCAGGCTACGGTATCCCTGACTATGAGCGGGCTGGGCTTCGTGAGGATGGGTGCATTAATACCGGGGTCCAGGTCAGGACCTTCCCCACAAGGTGGCCTCTGGATCAGAGCTCTCAGGCCATGATGAAATGAGACTTTTCTCCCTGTCCTCACTCAGTGATTCTCAGTGGATTCTGGGAGCCAGTGATTCTCAGACTCTTCCGTTCTGGGAACTGTGGGGCGTGGAGAGGACTCCCTGATTTTTTCTCCATCCAGTACTTTCCCTCACCCTCTGTGGAAGATGGGTTGCAAGGATGTCCAGAGCTCCCCCTCCCTGGGCAGTAAGAACAGTGATGACCATAGCAATGCCACCTAAGGGGGGACTGAGGCCTGAAGCAGCAAGGCCTCTGGAAACCCAGCCCTACTCCATTTCTTTCCCTGGTGTTTCCCATCCACACACAGGGGTTTGGTGCCTCTGTTTCTTTTCCCGGAGACCCTCAAATACCCTCTCACTCACAGAGTAGGGTCTGTGAATGCCCAGGGCACCCTGTGATTTATTTGAGTTCTTTTCCTTTGTTGTTTTTCCTAACTCTACACACTTTTGGTGTTTTTTTTTAAAAGAACTGTGGTTTCTCATGAGTCCTGTTATCTCATTGATACCTCTCTCACCTCTGTGGTGAGGGGAAGAAATCATATTTTCAGATGACTTGTAAAGGGCAAAGCAAAAAACCAAAATTTCAGAATTTCCGTTTAAGTCTCATAATCAAGAAGAGGAGAAACGAGAGAGAGAGAGAGAGAGAGAGAGAGAGAGAGAGAGAGAGAGAGAGAGAGAGAGAGAGAGAAAGCATGAGAGCCCCCCCCCCCACCCGGTGATAATAAGTGCACACAGTCATCGAAAAAAAAATTGGATTATTAGAAGAGAGAGGTGGCTTCCACACTGTGGGTTTTCTTCTCGGTATAAAAGCAAAGTTGTTTTTGATATATGACAGTTTCCCACAAGCCAGGCTGATCTTTTTCTGTCAGTCCACTTCACCAAGGTGAGTGTCCCCGCTCTTCCCCACCAGATGCGGGTCCAGTGGAAGAGATGGCAATGAGGTAGGCACTGGAGGGTCAGGAGTCCTCCATATAGTCCAAACACATGCGGCTACTGTGGTCCTGGTCAGGTAAGGTAATTTTTTACAATAATAATAATAAATGCCAGAAGACTGGTAGGTAAAGTACTTAATCTATGCTTGAGTGGAGGCAAAGATAAATTGATATGTAGATGGGTAGGATTTTTTCAATATATCAACTACCAATCTTTATGAATTTCAGATCTTTAAACTTGAAATGCTGTCCAGGTATAACTGGACATTTCAATTACATCTCTCACCTCACTTCATCTCTTCTCTCTCAATATCGCCCATCCTCTGTCTCTATTCGCCCTGTCTCACTTATTCCGTGTTTATCTGACCCGCTCTTTCTCTGCCTGTTGTCCTAACTCAGAATCTCCATCCTTCTGTCTTTATCTGCTCTGACCATTTTTCCTGTCTGTGTCCTCCGTCTTGACCACACTCCATCTGATTCCTTTTCTCCATCTTTCTCCCACCATCTCACCTGCTCTCTTGTCTTGCCTTCCCACCCAGCATACGGCACAGAACTTTATACACAGTTGGCGCTCAATAACAGTGTGTTGAGTAATGCTGATGAGGACATTTACATTTTATGAGCATGATCATCAATTCTGTGTGCTCCGATCAAAGGAGGACCATAAGCTGTCGGGTCAGGTTGTGGACTTAACTGAACTTGTTTTTGTATAAAAGGAGACCCTCCTGGAGGGCACTTCACGCCATTGTGAACTGTGGCTTAACTGCGTGGTCCCAATCCCAGGACCTTGTGTGTGTGTGTGTGTGTGTGTGTGTGTGTGTGTGTGTCCAGAGTCCATGTCCAGGAACAGAACAGGCTGTTCAAGGCTGGGATGAGTTAGTCTCTGCAGGCTTAGCAAGTGCTCACAAAGTTTTAGCTGTTAGTATTTTTTAACTAAATTAGACTCACACTATTTATTGGCTTTGTTCCTGTTTTATTCAATGAATAGGAGCATTTTTGTAGATCACTAAAAATTGTTTCAACATATGATCTTTCACGGCTGTCAAAACTGACCTCACATTGGCATGAACCATGATTGATTCAACCAAATGCCCATCACTGGACATTTGGGTTGTTTCTCGTTTTCCCCCATAATCATCCCTGACTAGTCCCTTGGGTTCCTGAAAATAGAGTTCTGATGGCAAAGGCTGTGTGCATTTTTAAGGTTTCTGACCCTCTTTGCAAACTGTTCTTCCAAAGGTTGTACTGTTTTATGCTCCCTCTACTCAATCTAACCCTGGGTGGGTATTGTCATTTTTAAATCCTTTCTCAACATAACGGGTAAGAAAAAATATTACCACATTGTTGAAATTTACATTCTTTGATTACTTAACTATTTATTGACTACTTGTGCTTTTGGAGGTCTGGTGCCCTTCATCCTAATAGGGTGTTCATCTTTTTTTCTTATTGATTTTCCATAGCTCTTTATTTAAAGGATATTAACCTTCCATCAACCCTACATATATAGCAAATATTTTCTTTTTTTATTTGTTCACAGTGTTTTGTGATACTTGTGATGTTTTTATATAGTCAAATAGATTAGCCTTTTCTTCTGTGGTTACTATCTTTGGTTTTGTGCTTAGAAAGTCCTTTCCCACTTGAAAATGAGATGTGTTCACATGCGTTGGAGTCAGACTGTCTGTGACAAACCCAGCCTCACCCCAAGCCATGTGTGTGATTTTTAGCCAGGCATTTAAACTTTCTGTACCTCCATTTCCTCATGCATACTGTGATAATAATAATAGTACCTACCTCAAAGGTGGTTGTGAGAATTAAATCTATTGACCATGTAAAGTTCTTAGGATAGGGCCTGGGATACAATAAACTCAAGATCCATCTTAGATATTATTATTTATCTTTTTAATGGATCTGGGATTTATTTTAGGATATATGATGCTGCTGTTATTTCAAACTGGGCAGGGAGGGGTTAGTGGAAAAATGGACTCATTATTCATTCAATCATTTTATTTTTCCCTTAATTATCCCAGAGCCCTAACCGGTTTGGCTCAGTGGATAGAGCGTCAGCCTGTGGACTGAAGGGTCCCAGGTTCAATTCCAGTCAAGGGCATGTACCTTGGTTGCAGGCACATCTCCAGGAGGGGTATGCAGGAGGCAGCTGATCAATGCTTTCCTCTCATTGATGTTTCTAACTCTCTGTCCCTCTCCCTTCCTCTCTGTAAAAAAATCAATAAAATATATTTTTTTAAAAATTATCCCAGAAACATTTGTTAAACCATCTATCCTATGCCATCCCCCAGTTTGGGCAGTCATCACAAACTCCATTCCCTGTAGTCATGGGTCTGTGTTTGGGCTTTCTTTTCCATTCTGTTCCTCAGTGTCTGCTCTTTTACCAGAGCCACACCACTTTGCTGATTATTGCTTTGCAACACAATACAATACCCAGCCCTAGGTGTAGCCCCCATGTTGCCCTTTGTTATTCCTCATCATTTCAGGCACCATCCAGAGGCCAGCAACTGTTCTTATTTGGGGCATTCTCTCTCTCTCTCTCTCTCTCTCTCTCTCTCTCTCTCTCTCTCTATATATATATATATATATATATATATATATATATATATATATGTTTCTCCTCTCAGAATCTCTCACTGTTCCTATTGTTCTTTGTCTCTCACTCTATCTCTGTCCTACTGCAGGTCTTTCCATCTCTCTTCGTATCTCTTGTTCTCTGTGTCTCTGTCTTCCCCTATGTCTGTCTCTTTGTTTCCGTCTCTCTTTGTCTCTATGAGTCTCTATGTATCCCTGTCTCTCAGTCCCCTGGATAGATGAGCAGTTGTCAACTTGAAGCTCTATACCTAACAACTCACCCTGACACAGAGTGGAAGGGCCCTGGCCCTCACCTATTCCACACCTCTCCCCTTCCCAGTGTATAAGAGGAGCAAATTGAAGCCCAGAAATGGGTGAGAGGGCCTCTCCCAAGTCCTCACAGAAATACATTGGCAGAGTTGAGACCCTAGCTTAGCTCTTAAGACTCTCAGTGGAACCGTTGCTCTGTCTCTCTCCCCCACTGTGAGCCTCAGTTTACATCTCAGCACCCATGAGGGGGGCAAGAGGACATGGGTTGTCCCCCATCTGCTGCCATTCCTCATTCTGTCTTCTCACAGGTGGGGCCCTCACTAAGGCGGGAGGATCCACGGTCACAGTGTGGGGCTTAGCCTCCCAAGAGCTAGCTGGGTGGATCCTGGGGCCTCATGGGAAAGGAGGCCTTGTGGGCAGAGGGTGATGTTACTAAGAGGACATCAGTCAGTGGGCCTGGCTATGGACAGAGCTCAGCCATGTCCCCAGAGTTGGCACTGGTTCCCAGCACCTTTCCGGAGAGCCTGGTGATGGTATCTCTACTAGCAAAGGCCAGGGCTTTTTCTGCTTCCCGCCACAAGGCCCTCACCAAAGGTGCACCAGCCTCAACCTCCCCTCTCTTCCTTCCCCATCTCCGGCAGAGTGACTGTGAGTCTGGAACGTTGTCCCAGAATGGACAGGGAGACTGAGGTCCTACAGTGTCCATTCATCGATCACTGACATTTTGCTAAGCATTTCATGGAAGATGGGGATTGTTATTGTCCCAGTTCACATGGGAGCCTGAGGAGAATTGTAGCTAGTTAGTAGCAGAGCCTGGATCCAGGCTGGGGAAGCAAGAGGGAGCAATCCTGACTCTCCTGCCTTCACAGAACTTGGGAGGGAGACTGGGGAAAGGGGGATTATTGCAATTCCAGGCCTGGTGGGTGAAAGACCCAATGAAGTAGTAAGCTTTCTGCCCTTTGGGTTTCAGTATATTTGGATACCAGGAACATTGGTTTTCACATACTAAGAAGTTGGACCCATGGACCCCATAGAGTCTGTGGGTTTGAGATTCTGGGATCCTTTGAATCTAAATAATGATGTTCCATGACTCTGAGGTTCTGGTGTAATACCATTTGAAGACCCTGAGTGTCCCAGTATCTATAGGATCTGCATGGCATTCCTCAAGCCTCAAATCTTGGGCCTATTCTTACCTGAGAAGGGCCAAGTCTACAGGGCCCAGGGCTTGTCATGGTGGCCAGATGGACGTCACTCACCACATCCGCCAGCACCCTCATCACCCCACCTGGGCCACACCAGCTGAAGGATGGGCCAGCCAATTCTCGGAACGAAACCTGTGGGGTGGGGTGTCTGCCCCTTTGTCTTCCTCCCTGGTGCCGATGAAGCCCAGCGCATCCGGCCGCTGTGACGTCAATGGCGGAAAAATCTGGGGAAGTTGGAGGCTCTGACAACAGGGCCCAGATGCAGACCCCGATATGAAAACACAATCTATGTCCCAGAAACATCCTCCATATGTCTTCTGAGAAATAGTCAGAAAGGGACGCCCCACCAGACAGTGCAGGAAGCTGGCTGCCCAGCCCAGCCCTCCCATACCCCACCACCAGACAGACCATACCCATGTCCCCTTTCTCAGAATGTATCTCTGCTTCCCTGAGTCAGGCCGTTCCAAATTTGTTTGGGGAGAAGATTTCTTATAAGCTCTGGCCAACTGTCCAGGCACCTTCAGAAGTGACTGCAGGAAGCTGTGGACCATGCCAGGGTAATGGAAAACATCCACTCACTAGTTTGTTCCACTTCTGTAACAAAGTACCACAAACAGGGTGACTTAACAGAAATGTATTCTCTTGGTTCTGGAGGCCTGAAGTCCTAGATCAAGGTGATGGCAGGACTGACTCCTTCTATAGCAGCGAGGGGGAAAGTGTCCAGGGCCTCCCTCCTAGCTTGTCATAGTTTCCTGGTAATTTTTGGCATTCCTTGGCTTGTGGAAGCATCACCCTGATCACCTTCATTCATCTGCTCATTTCTTCACGTACCTCCTCGTTGTCACTGATGTTCTATCAGGCTCTTATCCTGAGCCTTCAGAGGCCTAGGTTCCTGTTTCTCACACAGTAATGTTCTAACCCCCAGGGGAGACTAAGAGTTAAGTATCTGAATTTTCACCCCACCTCCCTCAGCACCACAGCTCTGACAACCCCCATGGCTGACAGCAAAGAAAGGAAGGAGCAAGCGCTCCCCCAGAACCCTCCTTGTACTCCCTCAGGCTGTTCTCGGCAGCTGTTTGCACCACCCGGTACTGTTGAGTGATGCAGGAGACACACACAGCCCCACAGCAGAGGGGCTGTGAAATGTGGACACACACACACAACCTTTCTGGAGAAAGCAGTGTAGCTCCCAAGTCTCCACGAGACCGTGGAATGCTGCACCTGGGTGTCCTCTTCAGTAACATGGAGGTTGGGCTGGGCAGTCCCTTCTAACTCTGACTTCCTCTCAGACTGGAATTATAGGATTCTGGGAAACCAAAGCTCTGCCTGTTGAGAAGTATAGGGTTGTAGAGCCACTATGAAGGGCTTTCTGTATTGGCTTTGGACAGGGGAAGAGGAGGAAGAGTGGGCATTTCAGGCAAGCCAAACAGCATGAGCACAAAGGCTTTGGCGGATAGATTCCAACAGGGACTGAATTGAGAAACTCCCACAGGCCCCAGCTCAAGAGAGCCTGTCTCTTCTCGTCTGGCATCTGCCATGTCAGTTCTGTGCAGGGTAGAGCCCAGAGATGACCAGACTCCTGTACTCAGCTGCCCATTCAGCATTTCCACTAGTACAGTGGTTCTCAACCTTCCTAATGCCGTGACCCTTTAATACAGTTCCTCATGTTGTCGTGACCCCCAACCATAAAATTATTTTCATTGCTACTTCATAACTGTAATTTTGCTACTATTATGAATCGTAATGTAAATATCTGATATGCTAGATGTATTTAGGCGACCTCTGTGAAAGGGTCGTTCGACCCCCAAAGGGGTCGTGACCCACAGGTTGAGAACTGCTGCACTAGTATGTCTAACCCAGACTTGTATTCATCCACACCTGGATCATCACCCCCCTACTTTGTTTTCCCCATCTCCCTCATCCCAGGTCACATCAGCTCTGTCCCTACAGCTGCTCTGTCACTTTGATTCTCTCTCTCTCATCCCTAGATCCAAGCTACCAGAAAGTTCTCTGACTCTACCTTCCAAACATGCTCAGAATCCACCCACTTCTCACCATCTCCACTGTCGCCATCCTGGTTTGTGCTACCGTCGTCACTTACTGGAACTGTTGCAGTAGCTTCCTCACTAGTCCTCTGTTTCTGCCCTCACCTTCCTGGAGTCTGTCCCTTCACAGCAACCAGCGGGATCTTTTGAGTTCATGTCCCCTGCCACTTCCAGATATGCCAAAGTCACTGGGGTAAAATTATGCTCCCAGAAGAAAATCAGAGACCAGCCACAGTGGGATCAGCAAAGGTTGTGTGACCAATGCCAGATTTAGGGAGGACTGGAGGGCTGAGGCCTGAATTCAAGGAATTAAAGTGGTGAGGAAGGAGCTGAAATCTATCATGGCTGAGGCCTCACAAACAACCAGGAACCCCCAACTGCCCTCTGGAGAACATATCCCCACCAGGGCTGTGCCAGCATGTGTAGGCAAGCGACATGCTGAATGGTGCAAGTCTGCACATGGGACATGTGTGCGGACACACACACACCCATGTTCCTGACACCAATGTGTGTGTATGTGTGCATGCACCCATGATTAAAGCTGGGGTCTAGTTGTGGGATCCTTCGGGACATACCCCAGCCAATGACTGCTTTGACCAGAGGGGATGTCCACGTGATTCAGGTGGTTGAGTGTTTTGCACACCACCAGCACATGTATAACTCCTTCCCCCATGTCTCCACAGCCTGACCTTGGACAAGGACCCAATGCCCAACCCCAGGCCAGCCAAGCCCTTGGCCCCTTCCTTGGTGCTCAGCCCATCCCCAGGAGTCTCGTCCAGCTGGAGGACTGCACCCAAGGCCTCAGACCTGCTAGGAGCCAAGGGCCCGGGGGCCACCTTCCAGGGCCGGGACCTCCGAGGTGGGGCCCATGCCTCCTCCTCCTTTTTGAACCCCATGCCACCATCACAGCTGCAGGTGAGGTCCGGGGCCCAGGATGGAGCAAGCAGGGTGGAGTACCTGGGCCTACAGGTGCCGACCTTTACTGTGGCACTGGGCGGGGGGCCCGGCTGGGGAACAGGAAGTGGTTTTCTGGGTCCCAGGCAAGTCTGTGACTTATGCAGATGTCATGGGGCCAAGAAAGTCCCCACTTAGCAGGTCTCAGAGATCCGAGGCTCTCCCCAAACTCCCAATCCCTCTCAGGAGGGGAGACTTTATCATGATCCCACAGGTATGACCATGTGTGACATGAAGAGAGGATGGAGCCCTAGGATGTGAGATGACAGAGTTGAGGCCAGTTCTGCCACTTATTAGTTGGTTGATCTTGTGAAAGTCACTCAATCTCCCTGAGCTTGAGTTTTTACATATGTATAAAGGGGATGGTCCTAGCACCTACCACGTGGGGTTGTGGTGAGGAGCATATGAATTCGACATTTAGAAGAGTGAGGATGAGGACGGCATCTCTCCTGCCTGCCTTCTCCCCCCAGCTGCCCACAGTGCCCCTAGTCATGGTGGCACCTTCTGGAACACGGCTGGGTCCTTCGCCCCACTTGCAAGCACTCCTCCAAGACAGGCCACACTTCATGCACCAGGTATGGACCATGACTGGGCAGGGAGGAGGGAGTTGGTGGGGGAATTGGGAGAAGGCCATGTGGAACCATAGTCCATATGTGCCCCCAGCTCTCAACAATGGATGCCCATACCCGGACCCCCATGCTGCAGGTGCACCCACTGGAAAGACCAGCTATGATCAGCCTCCCGCCACCCACTGCTGCCACTGGGGTCTTCTCTCTCAAGGCCCGGCCTGGCCTGCCACCTGGTAATACCATACCCCACAGCCCCACAAAATCCCAGAGCCCCCAAGTCCTTGACTATGAGCAGTATAGCCTGCTGAATTGTGACCCTCAAGTGTTAGGTGTCAGGTTTTATCATCTCGGAAACTCCAACCTCCGAAAAATGTCAGGCTCAGAACCTGAAAGGTACAGAACATCAAAATCACGGAACCAGATCTTTGCAGAGTTCATCAAAATGTCAGCGCTTGTGAATGGCAGTCTTTGAGCTGTTCCACCAAAAACCTTGGGTGTTACGGACACCAGAGGCTCAGGAGGGTGGGAAGCTCAAAAGGAGAGGCCTTGTGGGCCAAGCTCCAGAACCCAGTTCATAGTCTCCGTCTCCAGAGGTGCCCTGTCCCCACCCACAGGGATCAACATGGCCAGCCTGGAGTGGGTGTCCAGGGAACCAGCATTGCTCTGCACCTTCCCAAGCCCTGGTGCACCCAAGAAAGACAGGTCAGTGGACAAAGCTGGGAAGGACCCTTGCCTTGGTATTCCCTCCCCTGACACCTTCTGTCCCCCCAGCACACTTTCGACCATGCCCCAGGGCTCCTACTCACTGCTGGCAAATGGTGTCTGCAAGTGGCCCGGATGTGAGAAGGTCTTTGAGGAGCCAGAGGACTTCCTCAAGTGAGTGGCCCAGGCCTATTCCAGTCTAGGGCGGTCCCGTTTGTGGGAGGAGGTCTGGGGTGCAGGTCTCAGCTCAGGCCTCACCGTAGTAGGTAGTAATTTGATTTTTTTAAAAAAGGCAAAAGCTGAGCCCTAGCTGCTATGGCTCAGTGGTTGGAGCATCGGCCTGCACACCAATGGGTTGTGGGTTCAATTCCTGGTCAAGGGCAAGTACCTACAATCCCTGGCCCCAGTCCAGGCATGTGCAGGAAGCAATCCATGTGTCTCTTTCATATTGATGTCTCTCTCTCTCTGACTCTCACACTCTCTCCTTTCCACTCTCTCTAAACATCTATGGAAAATATAACCTTGGGTAAGGATTAAAAAAAGAGAGAGAGGCAAAAGCTGAGACTGAGAATTCAAATCCAGATTCTGTCCATCACTGACCATAAGATCTTGGGCAAGTTGCTTAGCTTCCTTTGGCCTTGGTTTTCTCATCTGTATATAGGGCATAATAATGTGTACTATTATTTACCTGTACTGTTATTTTACAGACAAAGAAACAGGCCAAAGAGGTTCAGTGTATTGATCAAGATTACCCAGTTCCTGTGTGACAGAGCTGGGATTTGAAACCAGGCATTCAGGCTTCGGAATCCACATTCTTACCTCCTTTGCCCTTCTACCTGTCATGCCAACACACCAGACTGAATTTACTGATCCTCAAAGTCCCAGCTCCTCAAAATGGCTTTTGCTTCCTCTTCTTAGCCTCATCACAACCAGACACCAGATACCCTCACTCACTCACACACACACATTTTTCCAACCCTATCCAACTATCACTGGCAACTCAATGTATCCCATCCTCTTCACCACCAGGCCTTCCCTCCATCTGGATTGCCTTTCCTGCTCTCACCTACCTGGCTGCTCCCAGCTTACCTCCTTCTAAGTCATCTCCAACACCCTGGCCAGGCTCAAGTGGCCAGCTTAGGCCTGGCTCAAAGGAGTACCAAGTAGCATGTATTGAAGGAATGAAGGGTGTGAGAGGGAGACTGAGGTAGAGGGGTTAGAGGCTGAGCCCTCCCCATTGAGAACATTGAGCCACGAGGCCAGGTCTGCCACGGTCACCTGCATGGACTCTTCCCTCTCCCCAGGCACTGCCAGGCAGACCATCTCCTGGATGAGAAGGGCAGGGCGCAGTGTCTCCTCCAGAGGGAGGTGGTGCAATCTCTGGAGCAGCAGGTGATGTGGGTCAGGGGGGTGACGGTGGGGGGATGGTGAGCAAACCTTATGTCCACCCTGTGCCGGAAGCTGAGCTCACCCAGGATGGAGACTAACATAAAGGCAGGAAAGGGGAAGGGCGCTGCCAGGGAAGAACATAGCCTGGGCAAAGACATGGTGGCAAGAGGCCAGGTTGAGGCTTCACTGTGTGCCTGTCCTCGCAGCTGGTGCTAGAGAAGGAGAAGCTGGGTGCTATGCAGGCCCACCTGGCTGGGAAGATGGCCCTGACCACGCAGCCATCTGTGGTAAGTCACCCCAGGCCTCATGGCAGCACAGACTTATGATGCATGGGAAGGGCCGTGCAGTATGCAGGAAGACCTATCCTTACACGCAGCCCTGGGATCTGTGGGCCCGTTCCCAGCTCCAAACATGCCCAGATCTGAGAATCTACGCCCCTCCACTTACAAGCCCTCTGACCCTAAGCTCTTGAAATATCATAACCTTGTTTTCAAAGCCACATCAAGTAGCTAGACACTGAATGAACGCAGACTGTGTGTCACTGGCAGGACTGGCTGTAAACCTTGCAGGGCCCAGGGCAAAATTAAAATGCAGGCCTCAGATTTCAAGGTGGCAGCCACAGAGCATTAAACAAAGGGAGGGCCCTGTGTGGCTGGCTGTACAGGTCACATGCCATGAGGTGGGCCCTGGGTGATGGGTCACAGGCACTGCTTCTGATCCCTTTGCTGGTGTGAACTTACTCAGCCCTCATGATGCCACTGTAATGTAGGCACTGCTATTGTCCCTAACCCCGAGATGAGGGCAATTGAGGCCAGGCAGACATAAGTGACAGGTAATAGAGGAGCCCAATTCAACCCCAGCTCACGGCCCCAGCATTGGTGAGCTACACACACCAGTGCCCACACCAGTCTGATAAACACAGCTCGTGCTGCTTTGTGGGAATACATACCATACTGGAACTGAGAAGAGAGCACCCTTGCTCTTAAGTGTTTTGTATTTTTTATTGATGAGAGAGAGGGAGAGAAAGAGAGAAGTGAGAGAGAAACCTGAACGTGTGCCCTGACCAGGAATGGAACCGGCGACCTTTTGGGACGAAGCTCAACCAAGTGAGCCGCACTGGCCAGGGCAGGGCGCCCTTAGTTTTAAAAACACTCACTTATTTAAAATTCAAGTGGAAAGTTTCAGTCTCCAGGTCACCAGCCTCTCCCTCACCACACCCAGGTGTCATCTGACAAGGGCTCCTGCTGCATTGTAGCTGCTGGCACCCCAGGCACCACCGCTCCAGCCTGGCCTGGTCCCCAGGAGGGCCCCAATGGCCTGTTTGCTGTGCGGAGGCACCTCTGGGGCAGCCATGGACATAGTACATTCCCAGGTAAGAATAGTCTGTGCCCCGCATGGTGTCCCTGAAACCCTGACCCCCAGAATGACAAGCGATGGAGTGGGGCTCCACACCACTCTTCCCCCCATCACCACCGGGACTTTGGACAAGCACATCTGCTTGCAAAGCCTCCTCTGGGCATTGGGCTTTGGCTATTCCATTTGGTCGTCATAAAGGAGAAGGGAGGGAACTACCTATGTAATTTCCAGGGACTCTCCCTCTCCCCATCAAGGGAAAATGGGGTGATTTGCCCAAGTTCACCAATCCCCTACTACCCAAGAGGCCTGGGCCGTGGGTTTAACAGGGATCAGGGCTCTTGAGTGTCATCCTGATTCTACCACTTAGCCAGTTATGTCCTTTTGGTGTGTAAGTTACTTCCTTTCTTTTAAAGCTCAGAGAGGTTACACCCCATTTTAGTGGGAGTGGTACAAAGTGACACAAGTTGCACCCAGTGCTCAGGAAATAGTAATTGGTCATGGGAAGAGCAGGGGGTAGGAGAGGGAGTGAGGAGGTTTAGGTGGGGCCTGACTCCTCTCCCCCCTTGGACAGAGTTCTTCCACAACATGGACTACTTCAAGTTCCATAACATGCGGCCCCCGTTCACCTATGCCACTCTCATCCGCTGGGTAAGCAGGGCAGCGCAGGCCAAGAAGGAAGAGAAAGATGGGGGTGGGGATCTGCCTCCCAAACTCCGGCCTCCCTCTAAGCACCCCCAGGGAGGGCTCCCGCATGAAAAAAAAAAAAAACACCTCAGATGTGATTCCCGTGCCGGCTTCACTACAGACCTGCCCCCACCCCCAAACCTGAACCATTACCCATGCCAGGGCAGGCCAAATGCTGGCCTTAAACCCACTCCTTTCCTGATATCCACCTCAACCCCATACCTATCCACCTTCCAAGGCTGTAAAATCACCCGCACACTAATCTGATCTCTGCCCCTTGCCCTAAACCCCTTCTAGGTATTACCCTAATTCCTTCCCATCACCAATGTGCCCCAGTATGTCAACACATCCCCCAGCTAGACCTCATCCCTAACCTCTTCCTTTTAACACCTATCGGACCTTTAATTTCACCCCATCCAAATCCCTTCATCTGAATCCCATCTGCCTTCCCAGAACCCACTCAGACTTTCAACTTAGGCTCATACGTAACGCCAAACCTGAACCTTAACCTAACCCCCACACAATGCCAGTCTCCTACCTGGCCCCATCCTGACCCCAAACATCACTGCAACTGTAATCGCTGCCCCTTAACTTAATCCCATTCCTACATCCAAACAGATCAAATCCTTGACCCTCAGCCTCACTCTACACCTAACTCCAGCCCTGTCCCTTAACAACTATACACAATGAACCTCAATTTCACCACAACTAACCTCATTCTTGATCCTGAGCCTAACCACATCCCTGACCCATAAAATAGATAACTAGGTAACTAGGCCCATCTTTGACTCTTGACCTAATGCCACCTGGCATCCTGTTATGTGCCCCACGAATAGTCCTAGTCCATCCCCGGCCTGAGTCTAACCAACCCCTTCCCTGATCTTTAGCTCTGCCTGGCCCTTTACATCTTCCAAGCCCTTAACTTGAACCCACCCCTGGCCCTTAATTTCCCAAACCTTCAAACCTCATCCCTACAGAGAACCCCCACTCCAACCCCATCCCAGACCTTTAACCTAACTCCAGCCCTAACCCTGAGCTGAACTCTGCTCTAAACTCAGCCCTGATTCTTTAAATAACCCCATCCCGGCCCATTATCACCCCACTTCTAACCCTGTCTCTGATCCATCACCTCCATACCATCACCTCCCTCCCTTCTCCTGCCCCATTTCCACCCCATGTCAGATGCCCCTCTCAGCCCAACTTTGGGGGAGCACATGCCCTTACCCCCACACCCCTGAATTCCAGGCCATCCTGGAGGCTCCTGAGAAGCAGCGGACACTCAATGAGATCTATCACTGGTTCACACGCATGTTCGCCTTCTTCAGAAACCACCCTGCCACCTGGAAGGTGAGCACCTCTAGAGGTGGCAGGGCCAGGATGGTCTCAAATGCCACCAGTGCTGGGCCAAGCCCGGGGCTGGGCTTGCAAACATGATGGGAAGGGGCAGGAGGCTGGTTTTTGGTAGAGACTGCTGACGTCAGAGGATGACGGCCCACCCGCTGCTCCTCCTTCCACAGAATGCCATCCGCCACAACCTGAGCCTGCACAAGTGCTTCGTGCGGGTGGAGAGTGAAAAGGGGGCTGTGTGGACCGTGGATGAATTTGAATTCCGCAAGAAGAGGAGCCAGAGGCCCAGCAGGTGTTCCAACCCCCTAGCCGGCCCCTGACTGCAAAGCCAAGGAAAGGAAGAACGGGGGCCAACATGTGGGGCAAAAGTGGCTGGGGGCGGGGGTGACAGGCCTGGACATACCCACAGCAACCAAGAAGTTGCCTGCCAGGGACCCTACTATCAAGCTGACTACCCCCCTGGATCATATGCTCTCCGCCAAGGCTGCTCAGAGGGACCTCAACCCCGCACCCCCATCATATCCCCCCACAACAGGCTCTCCAGGCAAACTGAGCCTTCACAATTGACCACACACACAGCCTGCCATGGGCACTCACAGGTAACCTAGGGCTGAAAAAGTCACAATCCTGTCCCTTGGACTTCATACAAACCCCCAAACAAACAGCCTGTCTCAGTACACTCACACAACCTCAAATCTGCAGTCACACAGACAATCGCACCTGAGTACACCTGTCAACCCACATACCCCAAAGCACACTCCCACAGCCAGCCTCCAGGCCCCTAGGTGCAGTGTCACAGGGCGGATGCCTACACACCCACATGGAAGCAGCCTTAGTGCCTTCAGGGTCTCAGGTCCTAGAAAGCCACATGGACACACACCAGTCACACACAGTCTCACGCAGCTCCTACCACTTATACTTGGTCACACAGCCCATTAGAACTCACCTGCACACCACACACGCCCACACAGCACCCCAGTGGGTCTCGAGTCCCACACGACACACATGGTCACATACACTGACTCGCCAAAACATGCCCTGGGTCTCACTTGCCACCCATGCTCTGCCCCACCCTGAGCCCTGTGCCCCCCATCCATGCCTCAGCTTAGACTGCAGACAGCCCCTCATTTATTTGGGATTGAAGGCCCCAACACCCAGTACTGTCCCCAATAAAGTACAGCCAAGCTCCCAGTGTCTGGATGTTCACTTCAAATAGCAGTTGGGGTCAGGTAGGCAGGTGTCACCACAGCAGGAGGAACTGGACAAGCAAACGCAGGGAACAGCTAGGGCAAGCGCCTGGCTATCACTTCCAACACCCCAAATCCCTGCTGAGGCCTGGGGTGAGGGAGAGCTCTGCCTGCGGCTCCTCAGGTCTCACGGACCCGCCCCAGGAGGCCAGCGTTCTCCTGGCGAAGGGCTCGGTAGTCCTCTTGGATCTTCTCCAGGTTGCTGAGGGTCTTCTTGCCCATCTCCGTCTCGATCTAGGCAACATGAGGGACATCCCTTCAGCAAGCAGGCCCTCTTTCCCAGCTCCTGCTTGTCACCCCTCCATCAGAGCCACTCGGGGCCCTTCCTGGGCTCCTCCCACTCCCAACGAAGTCTTCTCTGTCCCACTGCCAGGCCTTCTTGTGTGTCATCCCTACGTGGTAGGATTACCCACCACATACTCAAGCTGAAGCCTCTGCCAATGCCCCTGGGAGGCAGGCATGGGAGCCTTTGGAGTGGAAGCTGGAGCTCAGAGCAGGCCACCGGCCTTTTCCAGGTCAAGTGCATGGCTGAGGGGCAGGGCAGAGACTCCAGCCATAAGCTGTGTCTGCTTCCATAGCCTGTCTTGGGACAAACTGAGGAACTGTCCCCTGGCCTGCCTTGGTTTCCCCTCCCACCCCCAGGCCTCACCTGCTCCTCAAGGTCTCGAACCTCACGCATGATGGTGCCTGTGTCCTCAATGGTCTGGATGAGCTGGCTGCAGTTCTGGGAACAGCAGGAAGATAAGGCTTGCGCCCCAACCTGGCACCTCCCCAGCCAGCCCAAGGCATGCTTCTCCCCTCACCTCATGCAGGGCAGCTAGATACTTGTAGGCCTTCCGAACAGCATCATCCTTTTTGGCATCCTGAGCAGACAGAAAGGACCTCAAAGGTATCAGTGGGCTTCCCCCTGACACACACCACCTCCAGGACCCCACAAGGCCACCCTCTCCCACCCTCATGACTTCATCCTCCATGTAACAAAGCCAGGCCTGAGCATCAGTGTCCCTGCAAGGCTCCCATGGGGCCTAGGCCCAAGGCAGCCCATGAGCACATGGGCAAGCAGCAGCTCAGCCCCACACCCCTCCCTGCACCCGCCCCCGCCTGCCCCACACCTTGAACACAAGCTCATCAGTCACCGCAAACGTCCGGTCCAGCTTCCCAGACAGGGAGTTGATTTCCTTCTGAAGCTCCTTTGTATCAGACAAGATCTGGCAGAGACCAGGGCCGTGAGCCTATGTCTGAGGTGGGCAACTGACCAGCTAAAGGCTTTCCTGCACATGAGCTCACATCCAGACGGGGCCTGTGTCACTGTGTCAGTGGGAACTGAAATGTACTGTGTGGGGCTACTTTGGGTCATGGTGTGGCTCTGCCTATCAGAGGGTGTGGAGTCCCTGTGCAGCCACACAACACACATTTGCCCTTTGGGCATGTCTGCCCATAGGACCCACCCTCCATGGCCATGGCAGTGCACCTTAGTGATCTCTTCCTTTTGCTTCCGGATGTTGCCCACAATCTCCAGGATGCGCTGGGTGTAGGCCAGCCGGGACACGTCTCTGGGCAGGGTCTCCAGCTCGGACACCTGGGCAGAGACACAGCAGGCACTCCCCAGGACCCACCCCCACCCACTCTGAGCCCTCAGGGCTCCGGCGCGGGCCTTACCAGCTGCTTATAGACCTCTTCCTTTCGGCGAGCCTCCTCAGCAGCTGCCCGAACACTCTGGTGCAGCTCCTGGATCTCTGCCAGCCGTCGAGAAGATTCCAGCTGTCAAGACCCCCACAGGTAGAGGGCAGTAAGCAGACCATGAGGATGGCCTCCTAGGAAAATACCAAACCTGTCCCACCTCCAGCCCAGGACCCCACCACCTACCTCTCTGCAATCCTGGAGCTTTCGGAGGTGGCGGTACTCAGCAAGGAGCGGGACTCGGTGCTTTTCCCACTGGCCCGCCAAATGGATGACCCGCTGGGCACTACTCTCTACTACGAGCTGGGAATGGTGATAGGAGGGTAGATGTCACACAGTCTGGGCGCTTACACCTCTGACCCCCCCGGTCCTGGTCCAGCCCCAGCCACAACCCCAGCCCCAGCCCCACCTGCAGCTTGGCGAGGTTGGCAGCCCCATCTGGCAGCAGCTCCACAGCCCGGCTCTTCAGACGCAGGGCCTGCTCCCTCTCGGCCATGCTGAGCTCAGTCTGCCGACACTCGGTCTCCACCTGGTACCCCAGGACTCCCGACCCCAGTCAGTGGGGGAGTTCGAACACACACCACAGGCTCCCAGCCCACACTGAACCTGGGAAGCCCTGGCCCAGTTCAAGCCCCCACAGATAATGCCACACCCCTCCAGCCCCTATGGACCCCTTGACCCCCCTCCTGAGAGCAACAGAAACCTATATGCAGAAATGGGCATCCACAGGCCCCTGTGACTCCTCCACCTCCATGCTGACACCCAGAAGCCCAGACAAGGCCCCAAACCTCCTGCCCGTACAGACACATCATGCCCCACAGATGCCCACGCATCTCCTGATTCTCACAGACACTCACAAGGCCTGACTAATGCTCACAGGCACTCTCACCCTTACAGGTCCACCAAGACCCGAACCATGCATCCCCCTCTCACCCTCAACAATTCTCCTGAACCCGCAAGAGCCCGCACATCCTTAAAGGTCCCTATAAATCCTTCTGTTACCCACAGCCCTCTACGGAGTACCTCTCATCCCCCTCAAGCCCCTTCCCCGCTCCCAGCTCTCTAGCCTAGACTTGTGACTGGACCCCAGACAGCAGCCCCACCCGCACCTGCACAAGGCCGATTCCCAGCGTCTTCATGCTGGCTCCAATCTCTTCAATGTTACGATTCACTCCCTCTAGCTGCTCCTGAAGGGCTTCCAGCTCCTGCTCTTGAGCTGCCCATGTGTCCTGAGAAGAACAGGTCAGTCAGGGTGGGGGTGTCGGGCCCAATAGACAGGCAAGGGGCCAGGCAAGGGGCCAAGCCTCACTGCTCTGCTCACCTGTTCAGGCCACTGGGAGGTGGACAGCACCTCTGACACCTGGGCTGCCTGGGCCTCAGGCTCCTGGGGGAGTGAGAAGGGAGCATCTAGTGTCAAGGAAGGCCTTGCCCCTCACAGCCCAGCCTCAACAACCCCCACAAGCATCTTCCCAGCCCATTAAACAGTTGATGACCAATAGTCATCCCCATGCCCACTCAAGAGCTGATGACCATCAAACTGTGACCATATGAGGACCAAGGCATTCTCTGCAACCTCAGACTAGAGCAGCGGTTCTCAACCTGTGGGTCCTTTGGCGGTCAAACGACCCTTTCACAGGGGTCACCTAAGACCGTCCTGCATATCAGATATTTACATTATGATTCATAACAGTAGCAACAGTACAGTTATGAAGCAGCAACGAAAAAAAATTTATGGCTGGGTCACAGCATGAGGAGCTGTATTTAAAGGGCCAGAAGGTTGAGAGCCACTGGGCTAGAGTGTTTGCTCACAAAGAACCTCCCTGATCCTGACAGCTCCGGCTCACCTGCCCTATCTCTGAAGCCCCAACTGCCCATGAGAAGGATGAGTGCCCCTCTGGGTGACCATCCAAGGTGTGCCCAGAGGAAACTTCCTGGGGAAGCCTGGAGTTTGCACAAAGCACACCCTTCCATCCTTATATGGTTCCTACCCCTCCACCCTTTCTGTGGTGGGAACACAGGCACCTGTGTGCATAGGGTATGGGGTTTGTACATGAAGCAACCATCCAAGCCAGTCTTGGCCCCATCCACATGCCCACTATTCACTCAGGCCCACCCACCAGATGGAAGGTGAACTTCTCTGAATGTGTGAAGCGGGAGCCCTTGGGAGCACCAGTCTTGGTCCCAGCACCCCAGGCCTGCAGCAGCTCTCCCAAGTCTCGGGCTTGTGGGGATGGCCCCAGCTGGCCCCAGGTCTGACGCAGATGTTCAGCCAGGTGCTTCTGCAGCCGCTGCCGCTGAGCCCGAGTATCCTCCTGAAAACAGAGTGTGGCGCAAACGGGACAGTGTAGAGGCCTCCTGTTCACCCAAGGTCCTGCCTCTTCCGGGAGCCACCTGACAAGGTGCAACTGACAAATCACTCCCTCCAGCCACTCCCACTGAGGGGGCTCCCGGCCTGTTTTCCTGGCCCACGGGTCTGGGAGGTCTCCTCTTCCTCACAGCCACACTTCTCTCCACCTACTCACTCTTCACACTGGAGGAAAATGTGGGAAGGCCCCAAATCAGAGAGTGACACGGACAGGATATGTGGGGACAGAGCAGAGACAGAGTCAGAGGTTCTATCAGAGAAGGGGGTGGAAGCAGAGAGAGGGAAAGATAAGAACAGGGATACTTTTGCCCTAGCCAGTTTGGCTCAGTGGATAGAGTGTCAGCCTGTAGAAACAGAGAGTGAGGCAAATGAGACAGTGTAGAGTCCCAGGTTCGAGTCTGGTCAAGGGCACGTACCTTGGTTGCAGGTTCCCCGGCCCTGGTCAGGGTACATGCAGGAGGCAACCAATCGATGTGTCTCTCTCACATCAATGTTTCTCTCTGTCTCTCCCTCTCCCTTCCACTCTCTCTAAAGATCAATGGAAAAATACCCTCGAGTGAGGATTAACAACAACAAAAGAATAGGGGCAGTTTTGCCCCGCCAGCATGGCTCAGTGGTTGAGCATCAATTTATGAACCAGGAGGTCACGGTTTGATTCCTGGTCAGGGCACCTGCCCAGGTTGTGGGCTCAATCCCCAGTAGGGGGTGTGTAGGAGGCAGCTGATCAATGATTCCATCTCATCATTGATGTTTCTATTTCTCTCTCACTCTCCCTTCCTCTCTGAAATCAATAAAAATAGGTATTTTTATAAAGAACAGGGATACTTTTGAGACAACTGAGGAAATGTGATTGTGAATGGTATTAAGAGATCATTGTGCCCTAGCCAGTTTGGCTCAGTGGATAGAGTGTCTGCCTGCAGATCAAAGGGTACCAGGTTCAATTCCAGTCAAGGGCACATGCCTGGGTTGTGGGCTCAATCCCCAGTAAGGAGTGTGAAGGAGGCAGCCGATCAACGATTCTCTCTCATTGATGTTTCTAACTCTCCCTCCCTCTCCCTTCCTCTCTGAAATCAATAAAAATATATATTTTTAAAAAGGGAGAGAACATTGTTAATTTTTGTTAGGTGTGAAATGGCCCAGGGGTTACATTAAAAAGTGAATGCCCCCCTAACCGGTTTGGCTCAGTGGACAGAGTGTTGGCCTGCGGACTCAAGGGTTCCAGGTTCGATTCCGGTCAAGGGCATGTACCTTGGTTGCGGGCACATCCCCAGTGGGGAGTGTGCAGGAGGTAGCTGATCGGTGTTTCTCTCCAATCAATGTTTCTAACTCCCTATCCCTCTCCCTTTCTCTCTGTAAAAAATTAATAAAATATATATTTTTAAAAAAGTGAACGCCCCTATGAGTTAAGGTATATACTTAAGTAGAGTTAAAATGGCATGTCTAGGATTTGCTAGAAATTAATACAGAAGAAAAGTTGGGGAAACTAGATGTAGAAAGATGGGCAAAATGCTTGTAGTTGAAGGTAAGTGATAGGTACATAGGATTCATTAGAAGATTCTCTCTACTTCTGTGTTTGAAATTTTCTGTAAGTTTCAAAAAGACAGATAAAGATCGAACACATGGCAATGGGGGGATACAGAAAGAGAATGTTGCATCTGGGATGGAACAGGAACCAGATGGAGGGGGGAAGTTGGGGGGAAAGGAGGGAACATCTGTAATGCTCTCAACAGTAAAGATCTTAAAAAAGAAAGAGACCATTACAGCCCAGCCAGTGTGGCTCAGTGGTTGAACATCAATCCATGCACTGAGAGATAGCCTGTTAGATTCCGGTTGTGAGATCCATCCCTAGTGGGAGGGTGTGCAGGAGGCAGCTAACTCATGTTTCTCTCCTGTTGATGTATCTCTCTCTCTCTCTCTCTCTCTCTCTCTCTCTCTCTCTCTCTCAAAAAAAGAAGAGGCTGTTGTAGAGGTGGGCAGAGGAGAGAGAGGACAGATCCAGATGGACAGGGTGGGAGAGACAGCACAGAAATGAGGAGACAGAGGGGCGAGAGAGAGGGACAGCAAAACCACAGAATGAGAGACTGACCAGAAGAGATCATGCAGAGACCTGGAGACAGAAGAAATGAGCATCTCTGACAAAGGCAGAGACAGAGAAAGAGCAAGAGCCTCCGGGGTGGGAAGAAGGTAGTAGAAACAGGGAGGACAGAGCAGATCCTGACTGCTCTGGCTGCTAGAAACTCATGCTCATTTTCCAGGGAAGCGCAGAGCATGATCACCACCGTGTCTCAAAACAGCAAATTGAGACTATGAGCAGGGATACTGACTTCTCCCCAATCCATAGCCTTTCTGACTTCAATGTTTTTGCGGCGGGGGGGCGGGGGGGGAGCTAGGCAGATGCACACAGGGGAGACGATGAAAGAGAAGAACACAATAGGGACAGAAGAGGAGCAGAAAACCAATGGGAAAGAAAATGGGGGCAACAATGAGCAGGACCTTCCGCAGCAGGAAGCTAAGCATTGAGCGGTACCTGGGTCTGGTGGCGAGATGCCCGGTGGACCCAGTCCTTGTCCCCGGGGTGGTCCTGGCCTGTGTGCTGGCAGAGCTGGATGGCATGGCATTCGAGCAGCGAGGCTACCCTCCCCGCAGGCTCAGGCACCTGGGTGGGGGCCGGTAGTAACAGGGAACTTGCCTGGAACTCCCGGGCCTCTGGAGGCAGGAACAGAGTCAGCCAGGCCTACCTCTACCATTCTCCCCAGCACCTCCCCACAGTCTCATGCTCACCTCCTTTGGAGCTCAATTCAGGCATGGCCAGCCTACTGACATGGAAAGGATTCTGGGGGACCGAGCCCTGGTGGGAGAGCAGAATCAGAGCCTCTAAGATGAACTGTGACGAAGGGCACTGGTGAGAGGGGGCCAACAATGCTAGCACCCAGAGGGAGACAAGGAAAGCCAGGCAGGGACAAGCAAAGATCAACCTGAGTTAGGGGGGTCCCACCTGGAGGTGCTGCAGCTTAGGAGTGCGAAGGAGGGGTGGAACCCAGGGCAGAGCCAGCTGGTCCCGAATTTGGCTCCCAATGGCCCGGAGGAGGATAGCTGAGTCACCTATGTGGGTAGGAAGGGAGTGTCAATCAGGTGATAATGCCACAATTGCAAAAATACAGACCACGGGAAAATAGCCATCACTCCCTGACACTACCCCCCAAGATTTGCATACCTATCTAGCTCTCAAACTCACACTCAGTCATTCAACAACTACTTACTGAGTACCTACTATGTACCAGCCACTACTTGAGACTCCAGGCTCTCAGTGAACATGAGGAAATCATAATTAAGGTCATAAGGAGGGTACAGAAAACTGTCAGATGATGATCAGGAAAGGAAGATAGTACTACTGGGAGGATGATGTCATTTTAAACAAACAAGGCAGTCTGCGACTGGCCTCCCTGATGTGACATAATCAGAAATCAAGAGGCTATCTGGCCCAGCCAGTGTGGCTCAGTGGTTGAACATCAACATATGAACCAGGAGGTCACGGTTCAATTCCCGGTCAGGGCACATGCTTGGATTGCGAGCTTGATCCCCAGTAGGGGGCGTGCAGGAGGCAGCCGGTGGATGATTCTCTCTCATCATTGATGTTTCTATCTCTCTCACCCTCTCCTTTCCTCTCTGAATCAATAAAAATACATATTTTTTTTTTGTAAAGGCTATGTGAGGGTACAATAATCCAACCAATTCAAAGGTCCTGAGGCTGCAGTGCACCTGGCATATGTAAGGGGCATCAAGGAGGCCAAGGAGATTAGAATGATGGGAAGCAAGGCAGGAGATGAGGCAGGGAAACCCCTCCCAGCACCAACTCACCTGGTTCAGCCTAAGTCCTAGGCCCTTCCGCCTGCCCTGTATCCCTTCTCCAAGCCCTAATCCTAGTTCTCCCGAAGACACATATCCCCACCCTCTCTTTGGCAACCTCTTTACCATCTCCACCTCTCTCAGCCCCTATAACACCCAAGAATGCCACCCTCTCTCCTCACCCGCATTAGGCCCCAGGTACCCCATACCTGCAGGCTGGTCTGCATCCTCAGAGGCATCCGTGGGTAGACGCTCAGCCAAGAAGAGAAGCAGGTCGCGGAGGTCAGGTTCACTGGGGTAAAGGAAGTTTTGATAGCCAAGCTCCAAAGGATAGCCCAGGTCCTAGGGTTGAGGAGAGGGTCCCTATCAGCCAGGCAGGCAGGCTCTTCCTGCCCTGGGAGCAGTGGGCCTTGACCCTAAATGCTGCCACTCTCTCACCAACCATCACCCCTCCAAACCTCTCTTGGCTCCGCAAGGTCTCTAGGCTTCTGTGGGAGGAGCCATAGAGTGACTCTTGTCAATGTCCCAAAGAGCAAGAAATAAAAGTAAAGCTCTAGCTTTTCTAACTATGGCTCAAAATCCAGAGACCATAAAAGAGAAGATGGGTGTTTCTGAATACATGAAAAGAAGTAACAATTTTAAAGGGAAAATATAATAATCCAAGTCAAAAGAGTAATGACATGCTGGGGAAAAATATTTGGGACTCATATCACAGGAAATAAAGAGCACCTAAAACTAAAGCAAAAAGACTGGCAATGCAACAGAAAAATGCGCAACAGGCAAGAACAAACAGTTTTTCACAAAAAAAATGAAAATATCCCTTAGGAAGCTGGTGAGATGAGGGAGGATGGATCTTGGCACCATTGTACATGGTATGCATGATGCTTCAACCTCAAGGATGAGCCAGTGTTGGGTGTTGTGCCTAGGAAAGCCATAGCTTTCACGAGCTCGGGGAGTTCCATCCACGTGAGGAGCACAGCACTTACGGGACACAGAATTGACTTTGGTGTTCAGGACCTCTGGCACCCTGGGGTCAACTGAGTCTCCTGTGGACCAAGGAGAGAGGCCTGGAACAGATGCTTCTTCATGGCCTCAGAGGGAACCAACCCTGCTGAAACCTTGATTTTGGACTTACTAGCTTCTAGAACTGTGAGACAATACATTTCTGTTTTTTTGTTTTGTTTTGTTTTAAATATATTTTATTGATTTTTTTACAGAGAGGAAGGGAAGGGATAGAGAGCTAGAAACATCGATGAGAGAGAAACATCGATCAGCTGCCTCCTGCACACTCCCCACCGGGTATGAGCCCACAACCAAGGTACATGCCCTTGACTGGAATCAAACCTGGGACCCTTGAGTCCGCAGGCCGACGCTCTATCCACTGAGCCAAACTGGTCAGGGCCATTTCTGTTTTGTCAGCCAAAAAAAAAATCCCTTAAACATAAGGGAATATGTCCAACCTTGCTTATAAGGGAGACATGAATGGAAGGCACAGTGAGAGACTTCACACAAGCATCACCGATTGGGACAAACTGACGCTCCATTCTCCTGCAGTGCGCACTGAGAGGCTACACCATCACCAAGGCAGTGCTCCTACCCCAAACCTGAATCTACTCATTAAAAACACTCAGAGCAATTCAGACTGTGGGGCATCCCAAACATCCAGCCTGGACACTTCAAATACATTTGTCATAAAATTAAAAAAAAAAAAAGTATCCAAAAGCAAAAGAAGGCGGTTCAACACTTAAGATTAGACATGAAACAATGAATCAAAATGTAACTCTTGATTAGACTCTTTGAAGTTTAAAAACTATAAAGGATACTTTTGTAACAACTGGGGAAATCTAATCTAGACCTAGATACTATTATATTTCATGGCTGTGATCCTGGTATTGTGGCTATGCTGGAAAATGTCTTTTTGCTTAGGAGAAACACATTCCGTTTTAGGTATGGAATGTCATGATGTAAGCCACTTTCAAATGGTTCAGCAAAGAAGTGTGCATGTAGGTGTGTAAAACAATGGAGCAAAATATTCCAATGTAGGAAGCTAGGGGAAGGATATACAGGTATTTACTGTTCCATTTTCATTTTTCTTTAAATTTGAAAAAAAATTTAAGGTACAAAGCTGGGCGGGAGGAACTACACTGAGATACCATTTCTTCCCTATAGAAGGGGGAGGAGCTAAAAATCTGACAATACACTCAGTGGGAGAGGCTGTGGGGAAACAGGCTGGTGGGAACGCAAAATTAAAGTCCCAGTGAGAGCAACTGACAAAATCTAACCAAACTACACATGCATTTACCATTCCACCTACCAATCCTACCCCAAGAAGTAGATATGCCTCCAACAATTCAAGAATATATATGCACCCTAACCGGTTTGGCTCAGAGTGTAGAGCGTCGGCCTTTGGACTGAAAGGTCCCAGGTTTGATTCCGGTCAAGGGCATGTACCTTGGTTGCGGGCACATCCCCAGTAGGAGATGTGCAGGAGGCAGCTGATCGATGCTTCTCTCTCATCAATGTTTCTAACTCTCTATCTCTCTCCCTTCCTCTCTGTAAAAAAATCAATAAAATTTATTTAAAAAAAGAATATATATGCACAAGATTGTTCATTATAATATTCTTTGCAGAATATTGGA
This sequence comes from Murina feae, assembly GCA_004026665.1. Lineage (NCBI taxonomy): Eukaryota > Metazoa > Chordata > Mammalia > Chiroptera > Vespertilionidae > Murina > Murina feae. The sequence continues at coordinate 27,032 of PVJC01001299.1, forward strand.
AACTCCCTAAATGTCCAGAGGAGAGTGGTTGAATCAATTACTGTTCATAGATACACTGGACTACTTTTCAGCTGTAGAAAGTGGGAAAATATTAAGACCTCTACTATTTAATATGAAATGAATGCCAGGATATACTGTTAGATTTTAAAAAAGCAAAGAAACTAAATATGTTTCCTTTTGCGTAAGAAAGGAGGAAATAGAGTATGTATTTATATTTGCTTATATCTGCATTTTAAAAAACTAGAAAGATACACAAGAAATTAAGCAAACAGGTAGGGGTAATGGGGTGAATGCTTGGGATGTGAGCCACCTCAAGGTATCACACTACTTCTGTCACACCTTGGCGATCTCTTCTACAGTTTCAGTAGTTAACCACCTTTTACCTATGTCACAGGTGTTTTTTTTTTTATATTATGATATTCCTGTTCAAATTGCTGGGGTTTCTATCTCCAGACTGGATCTGTATTAACAAAATAACCTACTCAAAACAATACTTTTAAAAAAAAAAAAGACTACAAGCTTTGGTGTAAAAAAAAAAAGCTTGGGGTTGAAACCCAGCCTGTGCTACTTACTGGCTGCAAAGCCTTGAACTTTTTATTAACACCTAGAAGCTCAGATTCCTAGCTGTAAAACAGAGCTGATAGTTCTTTCCCTATGTGGCTGCTTTAAGAGATAAAAGACCCACCAGGGTTCTGGATAGGGACTGAAAGAAAACCTGTTTCTTCCAGAGTTGCTGTTGATCTAGAGCTGCCTAGACTCTAAAATCAGACTTTCCTGAATTCATGTCTAAGTTCTTCCTCTTACCAACTGTGTGACCTCAGGCAAATCACTTAACCTCTCTGTGCTTCACTTTCCTCATCTGGAAAAAAAAGGGGATACCAACATACCCACCTCAGAAAGTTGTCATGAGAATTAAATGAGTTAACACCATGCTACCACAGTGCCTGGAACAGAGCACACACTCAGAAAAAAATTATTATCATATGCACATGTACAGTGTACTGGGTCACAATGTGAAATATGTTTATTTTGGAGGGTCACGGTCAAAAATGTGTGAAAACCACTGGCTTTTAAGCTACTTGACTTTGGGTTTTTTCCGACACCTGCAATCAAAGAGTTGTGACTAATAGAGAAACTCATTCCAGGAGTGGGGTGTGTGAAGTGACAGACACCAAAATATGGAGGGGGCTGAGTCGTAGAAAGTGGTGGCAGGAGTAGGGCATGCGAAGAGGCAGACACCAGAAGGCGGCAGTGCTGAGCCAAGGTGGGCTCCCAGGGCAGCACAGCTGGATTAAGAGACACCTCTGTCTGCTGCAGAAGCGCTGAGGTTCTGGGGGCCAGACAGTCACATGAAACTCTTGATCACTGAAAAAGCCATACTCTCGCCCCGCTCTAAATATAGTGTGAGCAAAAGTAGGTCAACATCAAATCCAGCGGGAGGCAGCACTGAAAGAGAGGAACAGAGAGACCTGGGGAAGCCTGACCACCACCCCCAACACACACACACACACACACACACCGGCTTCAATTATCTCCCGCTATGCACTCGCTTTGCCAGAGGACATAACTTCCCCCTTACCAAGTGCCATCCTTGAGAATACAGCCCCAGGCCAAGGGACAGAGTGCCTGCCTTGTACTGCCATCAAGACCCCCAGCCAGAACCTGAGAACCCCTGAGAGCTAGATGAACCTGAGAGATAAGGGATGGGCAGAGCTCTGAGGCCTGTTGCTAAGAGACAGACACTGCCCAAGCAAGGTCCAAATTCAAGAAACCTGACTACCCTGTCTCCGAGGTCTAAACGGAAGTGTTCACTGTAGTTACCCTATTGACCCTCTACCACCATACACTGGGCATGCTAGATGTATTTACATTCATTATGTAGCCACAGGTTGCTGGAATGCAAGCAGCCAAGCCAGGCCTACCCACCAATAACACTAATACCACTTATACAAAGCTTATTATAATCCAGCTCTTCACAGATCAACTCATTTTTAATCCTTACAGCAGCTCTATGTGGTAGGTACAATTCTCACACCCACTTTACACGTGAGAAAACGTAGGCCCAAAGAAATTAAGAGCCCTAGCCGGTTTGGCTCAGTACATAGAGCACTGGCCCGTGATGAAGGGACCCAGGTTCAATTCCAGTCAAGGCATGTACCTCAGTTGCAGGCTCGATCCCCGGCCCTGATTGGGGCATGTGTGGGAGGCAACCAACCAATGTGTCTCTCTCACATCGATGTTTCTCTTTCTCTGTGTCTCTACCCCTCCCTTCCACTATCTCTAAAAATCAATGGAAGCCCAGCCAGCATGGCTCAGTGGTTGAGAGTCAAGGTTCGATTCCCATTCAGGGCACATGCCCAGGTTACAGGCTTGATCCCCAGTAGGGAGGTGCAGGAGGCAGCCAATCAATGATTCTCTCTCATCATTGATGTTCCTAACTCTCCCTCTCCCTTCCTCTCTGAACCATTGCAGGAAGATTCCTGCAAGAATAGGGCTTCCTGAGCCAGAGCGAAGCAGAGAAGGGAATGAAGCCTGCCTCGGCTCCCGTCTCTGCCACCTCAGCTCCCATCTCTGATGCCTCAGCTCCCTCCCATCTCTGCCGCCTCGGATCCCTCCCTTGCCCCCTACCTTCTTCACCGTCTCCACTGCCTCGGCTCTGTTCCCTTCTCCACCACTTGGCTCCCTTCTGTAGCACTTGGCTTCCTTCTACACTGTCTTTAGTCTTTGCTCTCCTGTGTATGCAAATTAACTGCCATATTAGATGGGGTAATTTGCATACAGTCGCTCTGGTTGGTGGGCGTGGCTTGGCTGGCAGGCGTGGTTTAGGTGTCTTGGAGTGATGGTTAATTTGCATATTACTCTTTTATTAGAGTAGATATAATCAATGGGGTCAAAATATCCTTGGGTGAGGATTAACAAACAGACAAAGAAATTAAGAGACTGGCCCAAAGTCACAGCTAGTGAACCAGGAGAACTGGTTACTGGTTACTGATGTTACTGGGAGCTCTTGGATTACTAACTGGACACAGGTCTGTACTGCAAAGGTGTGAGTGCTTGATCAAAAAGCACATTACCCAGGTAGAGACAGATTTGGAGTTATTCTCATGAGAGGCAGGTTGTGTGCAACTGCCACAGGGCAGAGTGCAGTGTTAGTGCAGAAACACTGTTTTCAGTTAATATATCTCCCTTTGGGTACCATCCCAACGCCATGTGATCCTAAAGCAGCCAATCACAATGCCTTATGAATGACCACGTAAGCCACCTGGGCCAATCTGAATACACAATGGTTAATTCAGGAATGAGCATGTGAATCAAGCAGGGCCTTTTCTGAAACTGGTAAATGGATACTATGGGGGGAAATTCTTGGTGCTAAGCTGAAAATGCAGGAGGCCAGCGGCAGCTCAGGTCCAAACTAGATCAACTCTTTTAATGCTTATAATGACCCAAATTCTATCATCTTGATTTCGCATTTAAGGAAACTAAGACCCAGAAAGGGCTAGAGTCACACAGTTAGCAAGTGATACAGTGAGGGTCAGAACTACTCAGGCAGTTTGACCAGAGAGCCAGCAGCCTTAATGCTAAGCCACAGAGGGAGGTGGCGAAGAGCAAAGGCAAGCATTTCAAGGAGCTTGGTGACTCTGCGAAGGAGGAAGGAAGAGACTGTGCATATTGGGAGGAGGGAACTCACCATGCAGGCCTGAGCCAGGCTCATGGCCAGGCGGAAACGGGCAGACATGGCAAGAGGCAGCAGTGGGCTGAGGCTGGAGCCCACGGCAGGGTTGATCACACGCAGGCAGCGGACAACAGCTTCCACAACCAGCTCAGTGGTGAAGGCTCGCAGGGTCTGCACTTCTGGAGGGACAGCCCTGAAGAAAAATGGGGGCAGGCTTGATGCGAGGAGCAGTCAGAAAACGAATCAGGCTGGGCTGGGCTGCCTTCTAGAAGCCCTAGTATTGGAGTGGGGGGAAAGAGGATGGCCATGGTTCAAACAGGTCCTGGGTATTGACAAAGGTGATTTCCATTTGGAAAACTAAGAACTGAGGATGGCCCTAGCCACTTTGGCTCAGTGAATAGAGCGTCGGCCATCGAACTGAAGGGTCCTGAGTTCAATTCCAGTCAAGGGCATGTACCTCAGTTGCAGGCTCCATCCCCAGGTCGGGGCCCATGCAGAAGGCAACCAATCAATGTGTCTCTGTCACATCAACATTTCTCTCTCTGTCTGTCTCTCCCCTCCCTCCTGTTCCCTCTAAAAATCAATGGGAAAACATCGTTGGGTGAGGATTAACAACAATAAAAACTGAGGATGTCCTCAGCTCCTAAGAACTTGCTGCAGGAGAACAGTGGATGGAAGGGATCCGAGTTGAGAAAATCTCACATTTCCCTATGCTTTAAAAGCCCCAAATTTCTGGGGTCTGGGAACGGCAAGGGGCCCATGTGGTATGATCTCTGGATATTGAGCCGCTTGTGTTTTGAGACTATATGTTGGAAGGCTGGGGTTTCCAGAAGTTCCAAATGTCAGGATCCCTGAATTCAAGATCTCTGGATATTAAGACCACCTAATTTCAAGCAATCCGGAAATCAGGCTCCTGACATGATGGCATCCTGGGTTTTTACAGCCCCCGAATGTATGAGTCTTGTGTGTCTGGGTCACCTGGCCTTGAGGCCATCAGAATTTAGGCTCTTGGAATTTTAAAAGCCCCAGATGCTGGGAAACTGGGTTTTAAGGTTCCCCCATATCCATTCCTAGAGTTTTTGGAAGCCCTGAGTGCTAGGGTGCTGGGGTTTTAAAGTTCCCTGGTTCTCAGGAGACAGGTGCCTTAGAATCTCCAGGTATCAGGATCCCAGGATAGTGATCTTAAGATTACAGAGTTCTGGGTCTCGGGTATTGAGGTTCCAACGTTTTAATGTTTCAAGGTGTCTGAGTCCTTGATTTGGGGGTTTCACAAATGTCGGGCTTGGGAGGCCCCTGGTGTGTGTGTGTGTGTGTGTGTGTGTGTGTGTGTGTGTGTGTAAGGGGAAAGGGTTTTAGGATCCTGGAAGTTGGAGCCCTGGATATGAAGGACCAGGGTTTTAAGGTTCCCGGGTGACTGGGTCCAGAGTTTTGGAGTCCCGGATATATGCATGCCGGGGTGGGCTGGGGCTGTGTCCTTACGTGCCGGCCTGGCGCAGGGAATGGATGAGGATTCGGTCTGCCTCCTCCATGGTGAAGCTGTGTCCGAGTCTAGGGCTGGGTCCAGAGCCGGGTCCGAGGAGCGAACAAGAGAGGCGAGCTGTTGAAACCCAGCCCCGCCCGCCCGCGGTCCCAGGAGTGGCACGGGCTGCCCCAGGCGAGCTGGGTAGTGTAGTTTCAACAGCGCCTGCAGCTCCAGTGTGCGTCCCGGGGCGGATGTGAGCGCAGGGGTGAGCGAACAATGGCTGCTAGGAGTTGTAGTTCTTCCGCCTACACTGCAGTAGGCTCTCCCAAGTGCGCAAAGGAGTGTATCTCGCGTGTGTGCGCGCTCCAGAGCGTCTTGGTGTGCGCGCGCGCGGTGTGTGCGTGCGCGCGCGTGTTGGGAGGTCGGGACGGAGAGTGACTTCTTGACTCATTCATTTAGGACGGCATTCGCCTTAATCTAGATTTTAAAAGTGCGCAAGAGCAGGGGCTTTAGCACAAAGGATCTAGGGTTGAGTCTCAGATCTTTAGCTCAACTTGCTCAATGTGCGATCGGGGGTAGGTTACGTAACTTCCCTATGCCAGTGTCCTCATCTGTAACATGGACTACAGCATTCTCCCCACCCCCAGACCCGGTTTCGCTTTCTGCTGTTTCCCGCGATTAATCACCATCTGAAAATATTAAGCGGAAATTTCCAGAAATAAATAATTCATAAGTTTTAAATTGCACGCCATTCTGAGTAGGGTGATGAAATCTTGGGCCACCCGGCTTCGTTCCCTCCCCTCTCTCCCCCCCTCCGCCCCCAAAGTGAATCATCCCTTTGTCGCTGTATATGCTACCTGCCAATTAGTCGCTTAGTAGCCTTCTCATGATCAGAAACACTGTGGCAGTATTGCAGTGCTTCTGTTCAAGGATCCCTTATTTTACTTAATAATGGCCCCAAAGTGCAAGAGTGGTGATGCTGGCCATCCAGATATGCCAAAGAGAACCATAAAGTGCTTCCTTTAAGAGAAGAGTTGTGTATACATAGCAGGGGGGGGGAACATAGTATATCTAGGGTTCAGTACTATGCTCTTTCAGGCATCCACTGGGGGACTTGTACCCGCTTCCTATGATTAGGGGGAGACTAATGTACCTGCTTCCTGTGATTAAAACAGAATTAATTCATGTAAAGCATGTTGTACTATGTGCCTGACACATAATAAAATAAGAAAAGAGTATGTACATTGTACTTACTAAGGAACCATGCATTTAATAAATGCTTTAGTATGTTATACATGTGTATACAATCCAACAACTGATTATGCAGTAAACATCTATATAACCACCATTCATTAAAAAGACCACCCTAATTCGGTCCTGGCACACCTGGTCTGTGACTTCAATAAAAGACATTTGCTTTGAAAAAAACAAACAAACAAAACCCCTGTCTCCACTGCTCAGTAGTGCCATGTATGTAATAAAGCATGGGTACATATATGTAGGACTCAGGTTTGGAACTTCATTCTGTTTTTAATTGCTGCAGCTTTATAACAAGCCTTGATATCTGATATGGTAAATCCTCCTTTCATCTTGTACTTTTTTCAAAGGATTTTGGCTTTTCTAGGTCCTTTGTATACCATTATACATTTTAGAGCCATCTTATCAAATTCCATGGAAAAACTTTTGAGATTTTGTTTGGGACTGCATTAAATCTCTAGATCATTTTGAAAAGAACTGACATCTTCCCAGTTTTTACTATTCCAATTAGTTAATTTAACATATATGTCCATTTATCTTGGTTCCCTTTAATCACCTGATAATATTTGATAATTGTTTGCATAGAGATCTCACACATATACTATGTTAGATCTATTCATATGCACTTCACATTTCAGATACTGTTGGAAAAAAATATCATTTTTCTTATTTTCATTTCTGACTGGTGCTGGTATATCTTTTGTAAAAATATTTTTTATCCCACTAGCATGGTTCAGTGGTTGAGCATCGACCTATGAACCTGGAGGTCAGGGTTCAATTCCTGGTCAGGATACATGCCCGGGTTGCAGTTGCCAGCTCCATCCCCTGTGTGGGGCCCACAGGAGGCAGCTGATCAATGATTCTCTCTCATCACTCATGTTTCTATCTCTCTCTCTCCCTCTCCCTTCTTCTCTGAAATCAATAAAAATAGTTTTTAATTTTTTTGTTAGTCAGTGCCTTTTCTGTTACCAGGCTCTGCCCCACAAATGTCCCAACTTCGACCCTGTTCACCCTCCTATCCAACCCTGTTATGGCCCTGCCCAGTGACCTTAATCTCTCCAAAGCTGGGGGAAGAGAGGGGGGTTGTTTGCAGATGGCTCTGCAACCTTGAAAGGAGGATGACGGCATCTGAAGGCGGGAAAGGTGAGAGCAGCCTTGCACCCCTGAGGACCCTTTGAGCAAGCCTGGGCTCTGCTCTACCCCTTGGCCCCTCTGATTCACCCACTGCCCACCAGAACCCCACCCCTGGTGAACCACCAGGTGACCAGAATCATCTGTTCCCATCCCAGCCAACCCCAAACACAGCCTTACCTCCAACTAAGCCATGAAGTTCAGTGTGACCCAGACACTGTTCTCTATGGCCTCCCTTCCCCATCCACAGCCATAGTTACCAGCTGAAACCCAACCCCAAACCTGGCTTTGACCCCTATCCCATCTTCAACTCCACAGCCAGCCCCAGGGTTAATCCTAACACAAACCATACCAACCAGAGGGTAAACCCCTGTTAGAGTCCAAACCCCAACACAGATACAGACCTTACCATGAGCTCTAAAGTCACCTAACCTCAACCCCAACTCCTAGATGTCAAGACTGTTTCCAGAAAGAGCGCAGATCCATTTTTAAGGGCAAAAAAAAAAATAGAAATAGAGAACACACAATGGTGGTGGTAAATTGTGAGAGCTTGCTGTCAGAATCTATCTGCATTTGACTCCCAATTCAACCACTTCATCAAATCACTTAGTCCCTCTTTTTGCATCAATTTCCTCATCTGCAAAATGGAAATAATATTATGTGCCAGACAATCTTCTGAATGTTGAACTAATTTAATCCTCACAACAACCCTATAATGTAGGTTCTCTTATTATCAACCCATTATACAGATAGGGAAATTGAGTCTCAGAGGGGTTATGTAAATTGCTCAGGGCCACATGCAGCTATCAAGTGGTAAAGTCAGGGTTGCAACTCAGCTTCTTTCCTCCAAAGCTGGTGCTCTTAACCAGGTCAATCTACTGCCGCTCAGAGGCTGAAACAAGGCCATGGGGATTGGGAATGACCTTAGTTGAAAACTCCAATGCAACTCAGATCCCATCCAAACTTAACTTCAGCTCCAACCTTGATCCTAATTCTAATCCCAGCTTACTCAAATACCCAGTCCTAACCCTAAATCATAACTCAAGCACACTCCACTCCCACCTGTATTTAAACCCAACCCAAAAATCCACCATTTGAATTTACCCTAAATCTGCCTCCAGCTATAAACTTAATGGTACCCCATGCCAATATAAACTCTACCCCAAGTCTAACACCAAACCCTCTTCACTTGGAAATGTAACCTCACCTTCACTCCTCTATAAAGTCTCCCTCTATCTCCAATCCATTCCAAAACCAACTCTTACCGCCCCAATTCTTAACTGAGGTACCCCAAACTTTTCCTAATTTTACATGCTCTTTTTTCCTTCCCTTAGACAGAGGGTTGGAATCAGGTAGGTGGCAGCCATGATTGCCCCCAATATCCTGTCCCTTCTGACTTGATTTCTTCACACAGACATCACCCCAGAGCCCAGTCCAGCCAATGGGGCAGGCCCTGGTCCTGAATGGGGGCTGTGCCCTGGGCCCCCAGAATCAGGGGGCGAAATCAGTGAGGCATCAGGCCTGGGGACCCCTAAGCGAAGGACTCAGCACAGTAAGCACAAGACGGTGGCAGTGGCCAGTGTTCAGCGGTCACCCCGGGCACTCTTCTGCCTCACCCTGGCCAACCCTCTGCGGCAATCCTGCATCAGCATCGTGGAGTGGAAGCATCCTGGAAGGCCAGGGGCAGGCCTCAGGGGGTGAGGTCACCAGAGTACCAAGAGGGAAGGATTGGGTCAGGATTAGCATGCATTAAAATTGACCCTTAATGCTTCAGGGGGAATCTGAGAAAAGTGAAGGTCATTCACCAGGGGAGTCAGAGTCAAGGCCTTGGTCAGGGTAGGGGCTGGGGATGTGAGGGCTGGTCACCTTGGGGTCAAAGGTGAGTATTGGGTGGGGAGGGCCCCAAGGGAATATTGGAGTTCTAAGGCTGCTTTGCCTGGGTCCTTGACTGTGTCCACCTGAGGCCCTTTGACATCCTCATCCTGCTGACCATCTTTGCCAACTGCGTGGCCCTGGGGGTCTACATTCCCTTCCCAGAAGACGACTCCAACACTGCCAACCACAATCTGGTGAGTTTTGCTTCACCATGCCCACGCTGTCAGATACAGCCCCAGTAGAACTACTACACCTCAAGCCTTCCAACCAGGCCCTCCCCTCTCTGATCCAGATGACTCACCTCTGCCCAGCCCTCTGTCCCGGCTAAGCCCTTTTCCTCTGCCGCTGTCCCCATCAATCCCCAACCCAAATAACTCCTGGATCTCTGGCTCTGCCCCCAGGAGCAGATGGAGTACGTATTTCTGGTGATTTTCACTGTGGAGACGGTGCTCAAGATCGTGGCCTATGGGCTGGTGCTCCATCCCAGCGCCTATATCCGCAATGGCTGGAATCTACTCGATTTCATCATCGTTGTGGTTGGGTGCGCGTCTGCGGGGCACACCCCCACCCTAAGTTCAACTTTCCATCCCAAGCCCGTTGAATTCGGGGCTCCGGGAAGCGACTGCTTTAAATTGCTCCCATTTGGCAGCCAGAATCAGGAATATTTTAAGCCTATTTGCATTCCCGATTGTGCTTTTGTCAGGAGAGGAGAGGGATAGGAAGGGGTGCGAAAGCCTGACACCCGCCCACTCCTCGTACCTTGCTCCCCCATTAGGTTGTTCAGCGTGCTCCTGGAGCAGAGCCCGGGATGGCCTGGAGATGCTCTGCATACCGGAGGGAAGCCGGGGGGCTTCGATGTGAAGGCGTTGCGGGCATTTCGGGTGTTGAGGCCACTGAGGCTGGTGTCTGGGGTCCCGAGTGAGTGTAACGCCCCCCGGGGTTGAAGGTAGGGAAGGGGAGTGGGAGGAGGACTGAACGGACCCCGCCCCTACTTCACCCAGCCCTCGCTCCCCGCAGGCCTGCACATAGTGCTCAATTCCATCATGAAGGCGCTGGTGCCGCTGCTACACATCGCTCTGCTCGTGCTCTTCGTCATCATTATTTATGCCATCATCGGACTCGAGCTGTTCCTTGGACGCATGCACAAAACGTGCTACTTCCTGGGATCTGGTCAGCCGGCAGGCCCCTCCAGGGACAGGACGGGCCCCTCCACTGCCTCCTAGGCCAGACCTTGTTCTCAAGGAAAACCCTAATTCACAAGACTCTGCCCCCAGACTCAGGCTCCAACCCGGATAAACAAGCCCGACCCATATATTCAAGACTCCGCCCTCAATCTCAGACTACAATCGCCCACTTGCTAATAGCTCTGCCCTATCACAAGACTCCACCCTCTAGCCACTCAGACTCCATCCAGCACAACTAGTCCCAGCTATTCAGGCCCTTCATCCAGACCCCAACCCAAGCCTTGACCCCACCCTCTTTTCAAGAAGCCCTCCAAAATTCACAAGACTCTGCCCCCAGATTGATACCTGCTTTCATTTATAAAATTCTACCCCAAGATTTACAGTCCCACTCCCCAGATCCCTGTGGTTGGGTCTCAGCTTCCCAGGGGCTCAGAATCTTGACCTGGCAGAATCAGGATCTAAGGGTTGTCCTTGATTTAGAAAAATCTAGGACCTTGAGTTGAACTTCCCATGTGGCAGAGAATGCGGATGGATATGGTTCAGAGCCCAGAGCCCAGACTCTGTCTTCCCAGCAGAGATGGAAGCGGAGGAGGACCCGTCACCCTGTGCGTCTTCAGGCTCCGGAGGCTCTGGGCGTGTGTGCACGCTGAACCAGACCGAGTGCCGCGGGCGCTGGGCAGGGCCCAACGGAGGGATCACTAACTTCGACAACTTCTTCTTCGCCATGCTGACCGTCTTCCAGTGTGTCACCATGGAAGGATGGACGGATGTGCTCTACTGGGTGAGGTGGAAGGAGGGCACACAGTTTTGAGGCTGAGCCTGCCTTTTCTCCATGAGCTCAGAGGCAGGAATGTCTGCATGCCCTGAGGGATGCATGTCCGCTCTCTCCCCAGATGCAGGACGCCATGGGGTATGAGCTGCCCTGGGTGTATTTCGTGAGTCTTGTCATCTTTGGGTCCTTCTTCGTCCTCAACCTTGTACTTGGCGTCCTGAGTGGGTGAGGAGCCTAGACACTCCCCTCATCCTGCTCCCTCAGACTCTGTGTCTTTTTTTCTTCCTGGCAAACTCCTAGGCAACCTTCAAAACCCATCTGAAATACCCTACTATTCATTCAGTCAATATTGAGCATCTACTGGGTGCAAAGCACCATTTTAGGAATTGGGGCGGGGGGAAATCCCTGCCTTCCCAGATATTACATTTGGGGGCTGGGGGGAAGACAGACTATAGCAACATATATAATAAGTAACATATATGTAATGTTTTATATGGAATATGTCCTATGGAAAGAAAAGGATAAAAATAGGAATAGGAAGACTTCTGGCCAATTTGGCAGAATAGGGAAAAACACTTGCATATCAATTTTGATCAAATCTACAGTACATTTTGGATTCATATCACATTTGCAAAAGTTGCAGTTGAAGGTACATTAATTGGTCTTAGGCCCTTTTTAACGTATGTATTATTGTGGATAATGAAGACGTGTTTGCAAGGCCAACAAAATAGGAATGGGACTATCTTGCAGTTATAAATAGGAACAGTCAGGACAGGCATCCTTGAGAAGGTATTACTAAGTAAAAATGTGAAAGCGATGAGGGAATGAGTCATGTGGCTCTCTGAGGAAAATGTCCCAAGCAAAGGGAACACTCTGTGCAAAGGCTCCAAAGCATGAATGTGCTTGGCATATTCAAAGAACAGTAAGGACACCAGTGTGGCTGAAACGGGCAAGGCGAGGGGGCCAGGGTGGTTCCTCCACCTCACCCTCTATCCTCCACCCTCAGGGAGTTCTCCAAGGAGAGGGAGAAGGCAAAAGCACGAGGGGACTTCCAGAAGCTGAGGGAGAAGCAGCAGTTGGAGGAGGACCTGCGGGGCTACCTGGACTGGATCATGCAGGCAGAGGAGCTGGACATGGAAGACCCCTCAGCTGATGGAAACTTTGGTTCTGTGGCTGAAGAGGGCAGGGCTGGCCACCGTAGGCAACCCTAATCTGGCCCATTCCCTGCTCCCCGTGGGCTGCCCTCCTGAGACCCAGATCTCCCCTGCAACAACTCTAGGCCCAGCCCTCAGATGTGGCCTAGGAAACAGAACCTAGATCCAGATTCAGATCCACCTCCCAGCTGTACCCAGAACAGATTCCAAATAACCCACCTCCCCCACATGCAGCCCTTACCCTGCCTCAGGCCATGGTCCTCAACTGACTTCCTTATCCCTGCAGGACCACAACTGGCAGAGCTGACCAGTAGGAGACATGGCCGCCTGCTCTGGTTCAGTCACTCCACCCGCTCCACACACTCCACCAGCAGCCATGGTGGGTGTCCATCCTGGTTGGGTAGATGGAGGAGAAAGCCAAGGATGGAAACTTGAGGTCCTCGCGTGCTGACCTCTGTTCCCACCCTGCCCACAGCCAGCCTGCCAGCCAGTGACACTGGTTCCATGGCAGAGACTCAAGGCGATGAGGAAGAGGAGGAGGGGGCTCTGGCCAGTTGTACACGCTGCCTGTGAGGGCCCCAAGCCCTTGACCCATGACCTAGCCCACAACTCAGTCCAGACCCTGACCCCAGTGCTTACTTTAGTTTCTAACCTTGACCTCAGCCCCTGACTTCTGACCCTAGCCACTGACTGCCCCTCACCCTTTATGGTGCTCACCTCCCATCAACCTCTTTTGCAGAAACAAGATCATGAAAACCAGGGTTTGGTAAGTTGAGGAAGTCACGTGATTCCTGGACCCCATGACTCTGTGATCCCCATCAGAGTTCCACAGGGCAGGCTGAGGTAGGTTATCTCAGCCAGTGGGTTGTCCTTTCTGCCCAGCCGCCGCCTCCGTCGAGTCAACCAGGGTCTCCGGGTATGCTGCCGGCGAGCAGTGAAGTCCAATGCCTGCTACTGGGCTGTGCTGCTGCTTGTCTTCCTCAACACGCTCACCATCGCTTCAGAGCACCACGGGCAGCCCATGTGGCTTACCCAGACCCAGGGTGCGCCCCCCAGCCTGCCGGCCCTCTCCCACAGCCTCCAATTTCCTTCATTCCAGAAGCTCCAATTCAGAATCCCTCAGGTGCCTCAGACCCTCAAACACTGCCTTCCCCACAAGTAAATGCAGAAATCTTATCTTGTCCCATCCCACCTTGTAGCTTACATTTCTGTAGCTCTTTTTTAAATTATTGATCTCAGAGAGGAAGGGAGAGGGAGAGAGAAAGAGAGAAAGAGAGAAACATCAATGATGAGAGAGAATCATTGATCGGCTGCCTCCTGCAGGCCGCTTACTGGGGATTGAGCCTGCAACCCAGGCATGTGCCCTTGACTAGAATCAAACCCGGGACCCTTCAGTCTGCAGGCCAATGCTCTAATGAGTAAGCAACTGGTTAGGGCAGAGTCCAGGCTCTTAACACCACATTGGACAACTTAACCCCTCTGTGCTTCAATTTCCCCCTCTACAAAATGAGATAGTTATACTACTCACTTGATGGGGTGGGTAGGAGGATTATATTAAAGTGAAAAGTGCTTAGCACATTGCCATAAAGCTAACACTTTATAAGTAATAGCTCTTACAAGAATTCATTTTCATCTCAACCCCAACCTTAATACTGAGCACACTTCTAACCCCAAACTTCAAACCAGCCCCAGTCCTAACTAAAACCCAAATTTTAACTCTACCCTTGAATTGGAGCTTTTCTGGACTCATAGAGGCTGATTGATGCCCCACCCCAGCTCTGCCCTTTGCACCAACTCCAAGCCCCTCCATCCACTCTGATCTACAAAGTCATCCCAATTCCTAACCCTAATCCCACCCCCAGCCTGTGCCTGGACTGAAACCATCTACCCCAGATCATCCCATGGCCCTACCTCCTCACATGTCACCATGGAAACTGGCCAGCACCTCTCCCTTTCTCCACAGAGTATGCCAACAAAGTGTTGCTCTGTCTGTTCACGGTGGAGATGCTTCTCAAGTTGTATGGTCTGGGCCCCTCCACCTATGTTTCCTCCTTCTTCAACCGCTTTGACTGCTTCGTGGTCTGTGGGGGGATCCTGGAGACCACACTGGTGGAGGTGGGTGCCATGCAGTCCCTGGGCATCTCAGTGCTCCGATGTGTGCGCCTCCTCAGGATCTTTAAAGTCACCAGGTGTGTGTGTGGTTGGGGGATGGGGGTGACTGAAGCCACAAACACAGCCCCAACAGCCCCCACTCCAGTCCCAATGATAACTGTATATATTTCACCATCCAATTTGCAAATATCCATTGAGTGCCTACTGTGTGCCAGGCACCATTCCAGGCCTTAGGGAAATACCAGGAATCAAAGCAGACACAAGATTCTGCCTTCGTGGAGACTCAAGTTCTGTTTCCATCTTCCATTTCCATCTTCTTCCTCAACCTCAACCCTGCCTCTGAACTCAACTCCATACTCATGCCCAACTCAAACCCCATCCCAACCCTCAACTACAACACCATCTCTAGCCCAACCCCCAACCACTCATCATCCACAAGCCCATTTACAACCCCAACACCCAATCCCAACCCCATCTCCAATGTCATTCCTAACTCACAGCCTCATCCCCATCACTAACCACAACTCCCCCATTCCTAGCTCCTAACCATCAGTTAATCTCCAACCACAACCCTGTTCCCAGCCTCAATCTTAACCCTAACTCAGTCATCTACAACTCCAAATACTCCCCAATCTTTAACCCCAACATTGACCCCAGCTGCAATTTCAAACTCCAACCCCAGTCCTGGTCCCAACCTGAAACCCAATTCTAGCTCCATCAATTTCCATTTACCCACCATCCTAATCTCATCTCCCAATACTCCCCTAATGCTTAACCCCAATCTCAACCTTCCCCTCACTTCTTATTCTTGCCTCACTCCAGCTCCAAAATCACTTCTAACCCTGATACCAAAGGCCATTTTAACCCAGCCTGCCCCAATGAACCTCAAGCTGGAATTTCTGACATCACTGGACATGTCAACCCCTACCCCCTCCATCTCTGCTGCAGGCACTGGGCATCTCTAAGCAATTTGGTGGCATCCCTGCTCAATTCAATGAAATCCATTGCATCCTTGCTGCTTCTCCTCTTCCTCTTTATCATCATCTTCTCCCTGCTTGGCATGCAGCTGTTTGGGGGCAAGTTCAACTTTGACCAGACACATACCAAGCGAAGCACCTTCGACACCTTCCCCCAGGCCCTCCTCACTGTCTTTCAGGTGGGGCCCAGAGATGATGGGATGGGTGGGTCAGGGGCACCCTAGGGTGCAGGGAAAGTCTCAAGAACGCCATGGTGAATCCTCCCCCCAGATCCTGACAGGTGAGGACTGGAACGTGGTCATGTATGATGGAATCATGGCTTATGGTGGCCCCTTCTTCCCAGGGATGCTGGTGTGTGTCTATTTCATCATTCTCTTCATCTGTGGCAACTGTATCCTTGAAAACTTGGAGGGCTGAATGCTGGCAGGTGGGGTGGATAGAGGGATCTGGGTGTTCTACAAGCAGGCTGCTTCTCCATCTTTTGTAGCCTAAGCTCATGCCAGACATCTTGTTGAATGTGTTTCTTGCCATTGCTGTGGACAACCTAGCCAGCGGAGATACAGGCACTGCCAAGAACAAGGGCAGGTGATGTCTGGCTCCAGCCCTAAGACAGTCTCCCCCTGAATCCCTACCCGGGAATCCACACACACATCCCACGCCCCACAAATGCCTCAGTCACCCTGGCAATCCCCATCCCCACATCCAACCTACCAGTTCTTGTTCAATCAACATGCATTTAGTGAGCACCTACTTTGTGCCAGGTTCTGTTCTAGATACTGAGGAAATAGCAGGGGTCAAGGTAGAATCCTCTCTTTCATGGAGCTGACATTTGAGTTGGGAAAGCAAGCAAAATACATATAAATGAATATATAGTATACTTTAAATATATGTTACTAATATGTAACAAAGAAAAAGAAAGTGAAATAAAAGAATAAAGAGAAATAAAGATTGCTATTTTGGTTAGAGTAGTCAAGGAAGGTCTCTATGTGGAGGTGACAGTTGAACAGAGAGCTGAATAAAGTGAGGGAGTGAACCATTCAAATATCTGGAGCAAGAATGTTCAAGGCAAGGGGACAGCAAATCAAAGGTCCTGAGGTGATGATAGTCTTAGCACATTAAAAAAAACACACACACCGGGGAGACCAGTGAGTAAAGGAGAGAGTGATAGGAGGTGAGCTCAAATAAGGAAATAGCGAGGCCAGACTTAGGGGGTTCTGGGCCACAGTGAAGACTTTGGTTTTTGCTCTGAGAGGTAACCATGGGAGGGGTGTGAGCAGAGGATTGATGTGCCAGACTTAGGATTTAACAGGATCCTTCTGGCTATTGTGAGAAGAACAGAATCTGGGGATGAGGGTGGAAGTAGGGAAGTTCTGTGGGGTCTAAGAAAGGTCTGTTCTGACTGCAATGTTCCCCCCTCAGGCTCACCCATCTGCTGCAATCCTTAGCAATCACACACGCCCCCATTTCCTCACACAGGGAGAAGAGAACTGAAGGGAAACACCCACAGGAGAATGGAGCGTTAGTGAGTTAGAAACCTGGGCACTGTCTACTATTGTCAATGCCTATCTATGCGCTTGTGTTTTTAACCTCCAACCTCTGCCTATTCAATCCTTCATTATTGCATCCCTTCCATGCCTCCCTATGTCCATCTCCTGATGTCTCCCCCACCACCAATGACCCCTATCTTCCTGTCCCCAGGTGCCTGGTGGGGAGAATGAGAAAGAGGAGGATGCAAAGAATGAAGGAGCAGGCAAGTGACCAGGGCCAGGTGGAGGAGGTGTGGGACCCTAGGGACAGCACCCAGGCAGACCTCTTGACCCCAGAGACCCTCCTGTCTAGGGAGCAGCCTTTTCCAAAATCATCTTGAAAATAATGGGCATGGTTTGTGGCCATCAACATTTGGGACATTGAGATTAAAGAACATTAACAGATGTTTTGTTTTACTATGGAACTTCTCAGAGCCTTTATTTTATAACTAGTGGCCCAGTGCACAAAATTCATGCTTGGGTGAAGTCCCTAGACCTGACTGGCAAGCAAAGCATGAGTGTCTGCATGGAAGGGCAGGTGTCAGCTGACCTCTGGGTCCTAGGCAGCACCTGGGCCCCTGGGCTCCTGGGCCCCCATGCATCCCCCTCTGCCTGAGTCATTAGGCCCCACCCAGCTCCCTCAGCATTTGGGAGCTGGGCAGCAGCCCTGCTGCTGCTGCTGCTGGTCACCATCTGAAGGGTGATCGGGCCCCACCTTGGCCTGGCGCCATCCACTCACCTGCTCCACCATCCTGCCACGCCCTGCTGGGTGCTGCCTGCAGGCCTAATTGCCTGCTCCCCAGTTGCCACTATCACCGCCCAGCAGGCCCTTCTGGGTGCTGCCTGTGGGTCCCAATTGCCTGCTGGGCTCACATTGCCAGGGTGATGTCGCCAGCGTCCTCCCAGCTGCTATGGGTGCTGCCATATTTGTCATGGAGTGATGGTTAATTTGCATATTACTCTTTTATTAGATGGGATAGCATATATATGACTGGGAGTCTGGTAGTGTTCATTCAACACACATTTACTGAGCTCTTACTGTGTCCCAGACACTGTTCTAAGTGCTGACACTGTTCTCTGTGGAGCTGACATTCTAGCAAAGAAATGAGAAGAATTTATTATGTGACAAACACTGTTCTAAGTGCTTTACATACATTTTCTCAATTAATTCCCTCTCTTCTGATCTTGTGGTGCCAGGCATGGAGGAAGAGGAGGAGGAGGAAGAAGAAGAAGAGGAGGAAGAAGAGGGTGCAGGACGTGTGGAACTCCTACAGGAAGTTGTTCCCAAGGAGAAGGTGGTGCCCATCCCTGAGGGCAGTGCCTTCTTCTGCCTCAGCCAAACCAACCCGTGAGTGCTGGGACAGGAGGGGCTTGAGCAAGTGGAGGTCCAGGGGCAGCCAAGGCTCAGTGGGGTAGGGTACACATCCTAATACAATAGGCCTGAGCTGCAACCCTTGGCTCTCCCAATCAACTCTGGGTTCTGACCATGGCCCATTCCCCATTCACCAGAATGAGAAAAGCTTGTCACACCCTCATCCACCATCATGTCTTCACCAATCTTATCCTGGTATTCATCATCCTCAGCAGTGTGTCCTTGGCCGCTGAGGACCCCATCCGAGTCCACTCCTTCCGCAACCACGTGAGCCTTTTGGGGGCATTCCCAGGAAATGTCCTACTGGGCACTATCCAGCCAGTGTGCAAACAGGGAGAAGACCCCTATCTGGGCAGAAAGAGAAGGGCAAGAATGGCAACCTTACTGTGTGTGCAGCACACCTGTGGAAGCTCCAGGGAGGAAATCAGTATACAGCTGATTAAGAATCTGTGCTCAGAGAGGTTGAACAGGCCAAGGGCACCTATGTAGCTGGGTAGAGGCAGAAAAGCCCAAATTTGAACCCTAGTCTTTCTGATGGCCAAGGCCTTTGTCTTGTAAAGCAGTTCTTAATGATCATAAGAAAGAGATGGAAGGGAGGAGGAGGGGAACAGCAATGATTACATAGAGAGGTACAAGTGTGTGTGCACACACACACACACACCTAGGACACCCACATCCATGACTCAGTGACTTTCCCTCTTTTTCATCCCCCAGATTCTGGGGTACTTTGATTATGCCTTCACTTCCATTTTCACTATGGAGATTCTACTAAAGGTAACTAATGGGTCCCCAATCATACCCCCAGTTGCCCCAACCCACTCCTAACCACCACCGCAACCCACCTCTCCTCTTTCCATCCCCTTCTACCCCTTGCATTCCCAAATCTGGGGTCTAACCTGATGACCTCTACCCCCCTCTCTAGATGATGGTGTTCGGGGCCTTCCTACACCAAGGCTCCTTCTGCCGAAGTTGGTTCAATCTCTTGGATCTGCTGGTGGTCAGTGTGTCCCTCATCTCTTTTGGCATCCAGTAAGTGACCCTTCACCCAGCCCATTCCTCCAGAGCTGAGGCAAGGCCCGCCAGGGCCTGAGAACTGCCCTCTCCCCAGCTCCAGCGCAATCTCCGTAGTAAAGATTCTGCGAGTACTCCGAGTACTTCGGCCCCTTAGAGCCATCAACCGGGCCAAGGGACTCAAGGTAACCCCACCCCACCCAAGTCCACAGGATTCAGGCCTTACCCCTGGGGCCAAAATAACTTACCAGATTGACCATTTGCATGATGCATGACCACATGTAACCACTCATGCCTGACCATTGGCCATATTCCTTAACCAATGACCACATTTTTCTGATCTGAGTTCCTGGCATGTGGCCCCATATCCTTTCTGGTAAACACTTATTCCTAGTTGGTGCCCACACATCCCTGGGCCACATCACTGCCCCTTAACCACGTGTTCCTGACCACACATCCTTGACCCACAATAACACGTCCCTGACCCAAGTCCCTGAGCTCCACCCATGCCCATAATCTCTGCCTCATGGCTACTGTGCCCTGCACTGTCCATTAGTCATATTTGTGGGTACCTGCAGCACGTGGTGCAGTGTGTGTTCGTGGCCATCCGGACCATCGGGAATATCATGATTGTAACCACACTTCTGCAATTCATGTTTGCCTGCATTGGTGTGCAGCTCTTCAAGGTGGGAAGAAACACTAGAGGGAGGTCCAGGCAAGAATCAAGGCGGGGTTGAAGGGTGCACCTGCTTGACAAATATCCTCCCTACAGGGGAAATTCTACAGTTGCACTGATGAGGCCAAACACACGCCCAAAGAATGCAAGTAAGTAAGCAAGACCCTACCCTCACTGGGCCCAGGACCCTTCCCAAAGGCCACAGAGGCCCCTAGAGCTCACCAAGGCCCCTGAAACCCTTAGAGTTTCCTCCCAAGAACTTAAGAGACCTCCCAGATTTTATCAAGGCCCCAAGAACTCCCCAAGCCTCCAAGATACACCACCAGAACTCTCCCAAGGACTGCAAAGGCCCTCAGATCTCACCAAACTCTAAGAGGCTCCTAAGTACCTTCCCAAACCCCTCTCCACCTCCCCAGAATTACTTATATTTTATTCTGGACCCCCAAGCCATCCCCAAACAGCATGACACCCATGCACCACTCAATCCTCAACTTCCATCCTGTAGACGGTAGAGGTTAGAAGCATGGACTTTGAAATCAAACATTCCTGGTTCAAATCATCCCATGAGACTTTTATTAACCTTGTAATTTTTTACATTTCTTAACCTTGCTGAATCCCATTTTCCTTAACTGAATAATGGTGATTTTAAAAATGTGACTCACTGATTTTTGTGAGGAGTAAATGAGTTACCACATGGAGAGTGTACTACAATGTCGAGTTACTAGGTATAAAGCCTAGCACCATGCCTGGCATAAACTTAATGATGAACAGGTTGGCTATTATTTGTATTACTTTTTTCTGGGTGGCAATGATAATGATGATAAAGGTGATGATAGCTAACATATAGGGATTGGCAAAAGTAGGTTTACAGTTGTAATAAATAATACTATAAGAATAAACTTTGTATCTCATGTACTCACAACTCTAAACCTATTTTTACCCCACCCTGTATGTGGTGTCAACTATGTGCCATACACTATTCTCACTATTGACTTAATTATACATGTAACAAGACAGTAAATATGTTGTTCTTATTCTTATTTCATGGATGGGGAAAACTGAAGCACAGAGAGGTTAAATGCCCAAGGTCACCCAGCCAGTAAATGGAGGGGCAGGATTTGAACCCCAAGCTATCCAGCTCCACCATGATGCCATGCTGCCTCCATGCAGAAAACTTCAGTCTCCTTTCCACAGCTCTCCACCCCTCCTCACCCACTCAGACTGTCTACAACATCTACAGGGGCTCCTTCCTGGTCTATCCTGATGGAGATGTGTCACGGCCCCTGGTCCGGGAGCGGCTCTGGGTCAACAGCGATTTCAACTTTGACAATGTCCTTTCAGCCATGATGGCTCTGTTCACTGTTTCCACCTTCGAAGGCTGGCCTGCGTGAGAAGGGCCCCAGGGATGAGCAAAGGACAGGGAAGGAGTATCTAGGGGACTGGCTTGTAATCTGCTGAAGGATGGGTGGGAGGGTATCTTGAAATGTGATCAAGGCCTTTTGAGACTGGATAAGGTTTTCTGGGGACTGGTGGGCATATCAGAAGACTGCATGGGAGTCTCCAGTAGCTGGCTGGGGTGCTTTGGGGACTCAGGTGGGTGGGTCTCTAGGAATTGGGTAGAGATCTCTGAGGAACTAAGTAGAAGTCTAGAGAGGACTGGGTATGATTTAGGGAGAACCAGGTAGATGCCTGGAGAGACTGGTTGGGGTCTCAGAGGAGATGGAATGGGAGATTCAAGAGTTTCCAGAGAGTTGTGCAAGTCTTCAGGGTAGTAGTTGGAGATCACTAGGGAAGTGGAGCAGGGAATTCAAGTTGATGAGACAGGGATTTAGCAATCTTTGAGGGTTGGTGGGGGAGTTCTGGGTAACTGCATGGGGATTAAAGATGGATGGAGAAGGGGATTTGGGGGGGTCTGTGGGAGCTTAAGGGATTTGAGAGTCTTTGAGGGCCTAGTAGAGGTCTCTTGGAGTATGTATGGAGGTCTCAGGTGATTAGGTCAAGGGATCTAGGGGTCTTTGGGGTACCAAGCAAGAGATTCTGAGGTGTCTATGATAAGTGGTCTGGGGGAAGGTCTGAGGGGCCTGGTATATCCCCTCACCTTCCTCCACCGGCTCCACAGGCTGCTATACAAGGCCATCGATGCACATGCAGAGGACCAGGGACCCATCTATAATTACCATGTGGAGATTTCAGTGTTCTTTATTGTCTATATCATCATCATCGCATTCTTCATGATGAACATCTTTGTGGGCTTCGTCATCATCACCTTCCGTGCCCAAGGGGAGCAAGAATACCAAAACTGTGAGCTGGACAAGAACCAGGTGACCTCTGACCCCTGATCCATGACCATCAAGCCCCCATATACACCTCCTTGCCTTGGGACCTCACTGCTCACTCATGATCTGTACCCATATGCAGCGCCAGTGCGTGGAGTACGCTCTCAAGGCCCAGCCACTCCGCCGCTACATCCCCAAGAACCCGCATCAGTATCGTGTGTGGGCCACTGTGAACTCTGCTGCCTTTGAATACCTCATGTTTCTGCTCATCCTGCTCAACACGGTTGCTCTAGCCATGCAGGTCTGAGCTCCCCTGCCAGATACCTTTTCTGTCTATACAATTCCTTGGGAACCATTAGGCATGCTTTAGGCTGCAAGTAATAAAACCCCCAACTGACAGAGACAAGCTATAAAGATATTTACCACATCTCTTCACATCTAAGGCCAATAATTGTAAGTTGCATCTTGATTTCAGAAATCAAAGAATGTGTGAAAAAGAAATGGCAGATAGCAATTGTAATTTGCCATTGATTATAAAACATGCCCCAATTTCAGATTCTAAAATGTGAGAAGATGTACATAACAAGAAATGCAGAGGTAGGCTGTCTGTTCATTGCTCATAAAAGACCCAGGCTCTGTCTTACTGCTCCACTCTTTTTTATAAATATATTTTTATTGATTTCAGAGGGGAAGGAAGAGGGACAGACAAACAGAAACATCAATCATGAAAGAGAATAATTGATCGGCTGCCTCCCACATGCCCCACACTGGGGATCCAGCCTGCAACCCAGGCATGTGCCTTGATCGGGAATTGAACCATGACCTTCTGGTTCATAGACTGATGCTCAACCACTGAACCAGGCTTCTCTGCTCTTTTTAGTGAGTTAGTTTTCATTCTCATGATTGTTGCTTCATGGTCACAAAATGGCTGCCACAGCTCCAGGCATCAACACTACATTCAGGGCAGAAAAAGGGAGAGAAGGTTGCACCAGGGGACTCTCCTCATTTGAGCCTTTTATTAGAAAGCAAAAATAGCCCTAGCTGGGTTTGCTCAGTGGCTAGAGCGTCAGCCTGTGGACAGAAAGGGCCCGGGTGTGATTCCAGTCAAGGGCATGTACCTCAGTTGCAAGCTCCTCCCTGGCCCAGGCCCTGACCAGGGTCCATGCAGGAGGCAACCAATCAATGTGTTTCTCTCGTATCAATATTTTTCTCTCTTTCCCTCTCTCTTCTACTCTCTCTCTCAAAAAAAAAGCAAAAATATTTTTCACAGAAGCTACCCAACCAGTAGCAGACATGTTTCTATGTCAGTCAAAACTAGCTGCAAGGAAATGAAATCTTACCATTTGCTACAACAAAGATGAACCTAGAGGGTATTATGCTAAGTGAAATAAGTCAGACAAAGAAATACAAATACCATGTGACTTCACTTATATGTAGAATCTAAAGAACAAAATAAACGGAAAAAAAACAAAACAGAAACAGACTCAAAAACACTGAAAACAAACTGACAGTTGCCAGATGGGAGGGGAATCCAGGGGCTAGGTGAAAGGATTAAGAAATACAAATTGACAGCTATAAAAGTCACAGGTATATAAGGTACACCATAAAGAATACAGTCAATAATATTGTAATAACTATGCATGGTTCCAGGTGGGTACTAGACTTATTGAGGTGATCACTCTGTAAATTATATAAATGTCTAACCACTATACTATACACCTGAAATGAAATAAAATAATATTGAAAATCAACTGTAGTTGACAAGTAAAAAAGAGTTGGTCTCCCTCAATATCCATAAGGGAGGTAGATAATGTGAGGGGTTAGGCCAACCCATTGTGCTAGACTCCTCTCACTCCTAGCCAGAGAACATTTGACTAGGGGTGGGGGCGTTCTCTGCTTTAGGTGCTGTCCTCACACCTGATTTTTCTCCTCCAGCACTATGAGCAGACTGCTCCCTTCAACTATGCCATGGACATCCTCAACATGGTCTTCACTGGCCTCTTTACTGTTGAGATGGTGCTCAAAATCATCGCCTTCAAACCTAAGGTGTGTCCCACCTGCAGTGGGTGAATTCCTTGGGGTGGAACTCACTGCAGTGCTCTCAGAAGGGCAGCAACCAGGGAGTCATGAGACTAGGGAATGAGAGGGATCCAGATGCAGGGCCATCATGTGGTCTAAGTTGGGTTCTGTCTCCCCAATTTCCCCACTGTACTGACCCCCTACCCTAGCTTCCTAGATATGAGAAGACAGATTTCTGCTTTCCTCCTGCCTCCAGCATTACTTTGCCGACGCCTGGAACACATTTGATGCTCTTATTGTGGTGGGCAGCGTAGTGGACATTGCTGTCACTGAAGTCAACGTGAGTACTGGCCTCTCCACTAACCCACTCTCCCCTTGCTAATCTTTCCTCACCTCCACCCCAGGGCTTTCTTTCAAATGGGTAGAAGAAATGACACACTCCCATCCACCCCACTCGTGGAGACTCAGTGCTCCTCATTCTAGCTCTATCCCTTCTGAGTCCCTGTTGGATTCAGCCAAAATCCCCCTCCACCATCTTCCTTATTCCATTTACAGCCCACCCTCTGGATCCACCATCACCTAACATGACTTTGTTATTTCTATTATTTCCTTCATTGTTTCTACATCCACCTCCACTGGCTCCATCATCTCTTCTGATTCCTTCATTGACTCCATTCCCTCCACTGACTCCATCATCTCCAACGCTGGGTCTTTCACGTCTCTGTTATTACTGCTGACTGCATGGTTGGCTCCATAATCTCCTCCATTGGGTATTATATGGTACTGTTATATCTATACCTTGGGGTTCCATACCTCCACCATTGCCTTCTCCAATGGGTCCCCCAATGGGTTCTCTCATATCCATCATCTCCATAAAACAACTGGCTTCGTCATTTCCTCCATTGGCTCCAATATCTCTCCTACATAATCTCCTGTACCCTCTCCTCTCCTTCACCCTCATTATCAACTTTTCCTACAACCAACTTGACCCACTACCATATAACCTTCCCCATTGGACCTTGCATAATGATTGTACCACCCATTATCCGCTATAACTGTTCAATCATTTCTCCCCTTGTTCACTTGGGCCTATGATCACATCATCTCCTCTCTCTCCCCTGTCTTGACCATATCTCCCTCCAGAATGGTGGCCATCTTGGCGAGGTACCCCCTATCATGAACAGGAACTCTCTGTTTTTTCCCCCACCCACCTCTCTTCCTTTTTACCTTAAGAAACCTTATAAATGCTCCCTGACCACTCTGGGACCTGACTTCTGACAGATTCAGGGGCTGGGAGGGCCAAAGTTTGAAGCAGGGAGGTGGCTGGGGGAAATGTGGACTGAGCATACTCACCATACCTCCAACCCCAGAGCTCTGAGGACAGTTCGCGCATTTCCATCACTTTCTTTCGCCTCTTCCGAGTCATGCGACTGGTCAAGCTTCTCAGTAAGGGTGAAGGGATCCGCACATTGCTCTGGACATTCATCAAGTCCTTCCAGGTAAATCTTCATCCTTTGACCATCCCTTACCCCCCACCTTACCTCTCAGCCTGTGGTTTTACCACCCTCAGAACTATATCTCCTAGCGTGCCACACCCACCTGCAACTTACCATTTTCAGTTTTCTCTCTTTTCTAGGCTCTCAATTCCCACCATGCCTTGGCTTCACTGACTTTAGTCTATTGTATTTAATACTGTGTCCACATTTGGGATATACTGGTAGTCATCACATGGGCACTTGGGGGATGGACCACATCTCTCATCAGGTCCAGGCTTGAGGGAGCAGTGCCTAGACCTGAGTATCTATCTTCCTCTCCATCCCATAGGCCTTGCCCTATGTTGCTCTTCTCATCGCAATGATATTCTTTATTTATGCAGTCATTGGGATGCAGGTGAGTGGAGATCCTAGGGAGCATCCCTTAGGCACTTCTCTGCTGAAGGAGGTTAATTAGGAAGAGCCTGACATTGGGATTAGTGGGTGGAAAGACAGACAGACACGCTGGATGACCCTGAGACAGTCCACATGTCTGTGAAATGGGATAAGCAGTGCCTGTTTGTCAGGGTTGTTAAGACCCTTTGGGTATTAGTAGTTGTGGAATGGGTGGCAGCCTGTGGGGTCATGGGTTCACCCCTCTGACACAGCCCCTGTGTGCCCATAGATGTTCGGCAAGGTGGCTCTTCAGGATGGCACACAGATCAACCGAAACAACAACTTTCAGACCTTTCCACAGGCTGTACTGCTTCTGTTCAGGTGACATCTACCTCTCTCTCTGCCACCTCAGTCCCCAGCACACCCTTATGGGTCCCACACTGTCTGAGCTGTGGAAATAATAGAGCAGTTCCATGTTGGGGTTCCATGTTGCCTGGGACCTTTTCTGGCTGTGACCTGAGCATTTGAGAATATTCTAGCCTCAGCCTTCCTTTTTCTGGCTGTAAGATGTATCCCCTTCTTTGGCCTCAGTGTCCCATCTATAAAATGTGAATATGACCATCATAAGCATGGCATGCCAGCTTTTTAAATGTAGAAATGTTATTTGTGCCAGATGTAGCCCCTGGAGATGGGTCATCTCATAACCTTTCAAGTCCCCATAATACCATTTGCCATGACTTCAGAGCCTTCCAGCTAGGATGACACCCCCATGTTATCCCCAGGTGTGCCACTGGTGAGGCATGGCAGGAGATAATGCTTGCCACCCTTCCTGGGAATCGATGTGACCCTGAGTCTGACTTCAGCCCCGGCGAGGAGTTTACTTGTGGTAGCAATTTTGCCATCGCCTATTTTATTAGCTTCTTCATGCTCTGTGCCTTCTTGGTGAGGACCTTTTCCCCATAACCACCACCATTGCCATAGGGGCTGGCCCTGAAGGGTCTGGGGATGTGAAATGAGGTGGGGAGCCCAGATCTTCGGAGTAGGTGAAAGGGCTGGCCTGGTTCAGGGATTTGTAACCCATTGACCATATAATCTTACATCAGCTTCCCACCAACCCCCTACTTCCTACTCTGCCCTTCACCTAACCCCCCACTCACTGGCCCACAGATTATAAATCTCTTTGTGGCTGTGATCATGGACAACTTTGATTACTTAACCAGAGATTGGTCCATCCTGGGGCCCCATCACCTCGATGAATTCAAGAGGATCTGGTCTGAATATGACCCTGCAGCCAAGTATGCCCTCTAACCTCTAACCCCATACTTGGTATCCCAGGGGACAGTGCACTGCCCCACAGTCTCCCAGCCCCAATCTACTCCTCCCATTACCCGGTCAGTAGATGCACCAGGGTCCCCTGACCCTGTCTTCTCCACCCACCCCACCCCCCTCCCGCCCCGCAATGACTGCCCTTCAATTCTTCCCTGGCAGACCCTGGGGTGTTGTGGGGAGAGTTAGTGATGAGCTGGTGGGTCCTTGAGAAAAGATTAGAGAGGGAATCTCCAATCCAGTGGTGCCTCCCACCTACCCCCACCTGCCCAAGGGGCTGCATCAAACACCTGGATGTGGTTGCCCTGCTGAGACGCATCCAGCCACCACTGGGATTTGGGAAGCTGTGCCCACACCGAGTGGCCTGCAAGGTCTGTGCACCTGCCCACCCACCCCTTGCCTCTGAGAGAGCTGTCCACCAACTGGTAGGGGTGGGCAGGAACTTTGCCTTGGGTGAGGAGGGGGTGTTTGGTTGCATCTTCAAAGGTTTCTGCCCCTGGACATTCAGGCCTGCATCTCAGGCATTTGCCCAAAGTGGGTTTCATGTCCCTGGTGTGCGCAGAGACTTGTGGCGATGAACATGCCTCTCAACTCAGATGGGACAGTGACATTCAATGCCACACTCTTTGCCCTGGTTCGGACATCCCTGAAGATCAAGACAGAAGGTGTGTGTGGGGAGGGGAGGGGACAGGAGTGGAAGGATCCCAGGGGAGGTTGCAGGGAGGAAACTGAGTGCTGGGTCCCACTCCTAGTTCTGAACCTCAAAATAGGTGACTGTTTTCTCCAGGCCCATTTCCCCACCTGTCCAATAGGGGCGGTGGTGCATGACTGCAGTAGAAGCTTATGAAGCCCGTCCAACAGTGAGGGAGTGGCTGTGAAGGACTCTTCCTATTGGCTCATGCCCGCCCCCTCTCCCCCATCCTCTCCTGGAGCAGGGAACCTGGAGCAAGCCAATCAGGAGCTTCGGATTGTCATCAAAAAGATCTGGAAGCGGATGAAGCAGAAGCTGCTAGATGAAGTCATCCCCCCTGCTGATGGTGAGCTATCTTCACCCCAATTCTTGATCCAGCCTCCGAATGTCAGATGATTTGTTCACCAGCACTGGCTGGGGAAGGGGGAGTTTATGCTGTGGGTAGGGTGGGAGGAATAGAGGACCCCTATGTGACCTGGCCTCCTCTCCCTTGCCCCTAGAGGAAGAGGTCACCGTGGGCAAATTCTATGCCACGTTTCTGATCCAGGACTATTTCCGCAAATTCCGGCGAAGGAAAGAAAAGGGGCTACTAGGGACCGAGGCCCCCCCAAGCACCTTCTCTGCCCTTCAGGTCTTCAGAGTGGAGCCTGCATGGGTGGGGGTATATGGGAGCACTGTGGCAGAAGCTAACTGCCCTCTTGATTTCATGGAGCCCATGTCACAGATTTGGAAACTGAGGCCCCAGGACCCACAGAGGGTGAGGGATGTTTGAGGGGACTCCTTCCCCCACCCCACACTCCTGTATGGGAAGCAGGCTTAATGAAAGGGGAGTTTAGACCCTGAGCTATCCCGCTTCCCTATTTTTCCACCCTCACAGGCTGGTCTGAGGAGCCTACAGGACTTGGTTCCTGAGATCCGACAGGCCCTCACCTGTGACATAGATGAAGAGGAGGAGGAAGAGGGGCAGGGTAAAGAGAAAGAGGACGATGAGAAGGACCCAGAAACATACCAAGTGAGAATGACAAGTTTCCACTCCCCCAGGATTTTAAAGTACCCCTTAATCCCCTGAGTAACTTCCACACTGCCTCTAAAGAGAAGCTCACACCCCCCCCCCACCCACCCTGGCAATAGACAAATGTTTATTTGGTACCTACCATCCGCTATTGGAGGCCAAGACCCAGATACAGCCAGTCCCTGGGGTGCTCACCAGAAATACACCATGTGACCAAGTGACTTAGATATAAACATGGATGCAACACTGTCCTGTGACTCCCACAGGCTCCAATGGGCTTCCAGCCCCCATCCCGTAGGAGCTCCCTGATTTCGGTGTCTCTGCCAACTGGGAACAAACTGCCAGATTCACTCTCCCTTGGGCCCAGTGATGATGATGCGGGGGCTCCCAACTCCAGACAGTCCAGTGTGCCTCAGGCTGGATCCCATGCTCACAGGTATGGTCAGGAGTTTGGGGGAAAGATTGTGAGTGAAGGCAGGGACTAGCCACTGTATGGAGATAACTCAGGGGGCATAGAAGTAAGGCCTTCTAATGGAAATTTGGGAAAGATGAGAGAGATTCAAGGGCTCAGGTGGGAATAATAGGATTCATGTGAGAAAGACAATGCAAAGGTTTAATGCAAAAGCACATGATGTGGGAATAAATGGGTTTAAGTTCAAATTCTGTATCTGCCATTTGCTAAGTGACCTTGGGCTACTCACTCAGTTTTCATGATCCTCAATCTCCTCACCTGTGAGAGGGGGATAATAATAGCACCTTACTTCATAAAGATAGTGGAAAGATGAAATAAGGTCACTCCTAGCTTTTATACCTCAGCACACCCCCAATTCTTATTTGAAGTTGTCTCTTTAACAGGCTAACTTTGATTTTTTTTTTTTTAAATGTCGGGTCTTTCCAATGAGAAAAATGTCTTTTGAAAGAAAGCCCATGCTCACTTTTAAATAACATGTTAATTTCATGTTAATTTTGTTTGCCCCCAATTCAAAAAAAATAGAAGCCCAGTGTTTCTGTAAGGAAGAGGGAACCAGGGGCCCAGGACCACATACTGATATTTGGGGATCTAATCTGCCTAACTTGCCTCACTTTCCCCAGGAGAAGTTCTGGGGCTCTCATTTTCACCATTCCGGAAGAAGGAAGTTTTCAGCCCAAGGGAACTGAAGGACAAGAGAAACAGTATGAGGAAGAGGAAGTCCCGGGCCAGTATTCTGCCCACGACAAGTAAGATGAGCCCATGTTTGGGGGGCAAGACTGATGGCACCCCATCACCCATGCCCAGGCCTGAGCTCACCCCCAGCCTGCCCTCCTTCCCATTCAGGGGTTCCTACTTACATGAGCAAACTGGGACTCCCTCGTGCCCCATCCTTTTGCCACCTCACAGACCCCAAAGATACATGAATGGGCACTACGGACCACGCCGCCGTCTGCTACCCCCAACACCTGCAGGTGAGAGTGTACAAGTGTGCATGGGTCCTAGGGCCCCCAAGGGCCAGCAGGGCAGAGGGCTGGGGGAGCACTGACATTTTTTTCTTTGCTCCCCCACCCTGTACCACCTACCATCCTCACCCTCAGGTCGGAAGCCTTCCTTCACCATCCAGTGTCTGCGGCGCCTGGGAAGTTGTGAAGATTTACCCATCCCAGGCACCTATCATCGTGGGCGAAACTCAGGGCCCAGCAGGGCACAGGTGAGGTGAGGTTGGGGCAGCCTAGGTTAAAAAATTTTTATATGTGTTTTTATTTATTTTAGAGAAAGAGGAAGGGAGAGAGAGATAGAAGCATCAATGAGAAACATTGATCAGCTGTCCCCTACACACCCCCTACTGGGGATTGAGCCTGCAACCCGGGCACGTGCCCTCACTTCCTGGTTCATGGATCGACACTCAACCACTGAGCCACACCAGCCAGGCAGCCTAGGTTGAATTTATCAGACACACTACATGTCAAGACCTTCTGAAGAACAGGGCACATATGAACTCACACATTCTCACTGTACCTGTGAGGTGGGTACTGTTATTTGCCCCAGTTTACAGATGAGGAAACTGAGGCCCAAGAGGCTTACTCAAGATCACACAGCTAGTGTCAGAGCTGATATTTAAACTCAGGTCTTCTGTGCTCTTAAATAAATCATCTGTAATTTACACACATTCAGTTTGACTACAGTTGTGCTTGGGGGGTAAGAGGTAGGCACAGAAATGAGTCCTATACCCTCCCACTCCACCCATCAATCACTGTCCCTCTGATGTTTATTCTGGTCCAGGGTTCCTGGGCAACCCCTCCTCAGAGGGGTCGGCTCCTATATGCCCCACTGTTCTTGGTGGAGGAGGGTGCAGCAGGGGAGAGATACCTCAGCAAATCCAGCGGTCCGCTTTGCACCTTCACCTGTCTGCAAGTGCCCGGAAGCCACTCAGACCCCAGTCATGGCAAGAGGGGCAGTGCTGACAGCTTGGTGGAGGCTGTGAGTTCAGAAAGGGCATGGGCAAGAGGGATGGGGGAGAATGAGAAGAAGGGGGACCTTGGGAAGGAGGGGAAAAGGGTCCTCAGTCTCTGTACTATGTATGTAGCTCTGCGACTTTTGCTCAGCATGATTTGTGTACCACTGTCCCCCACTGACTTCCCTGCATATCCAAGGGTGCATCATTTATCCACACTGACCTCTCTGCGCATGCTGCTTCAACTCCATGCTGTGTCTCCTGTCAACTCTGATCCTTTTTGTGGCCCCAGGTGCTCATCTCTGAGGGCCTGGACCTTTTTGCCCGAGACCCTCGCTTTGTGGCCCTGGCCAAGCAGGAGATCGCGGATGCATGTCACCTGACACTGGATGAGATGGACAGTGCTGCCAGTGACCTGCTGGCACAGAGAACCTGCTCACTTTATAGTGATGAGGAGTCCATCCTCTCCCACTTCGATGACGAAGACCTGGGAGATGAGATGGCCTGTGTCCGTGCCCTCTAAATTCCCACCCTTATCCCACTGCTCAATAAACTCCTGCCCTCCCTTCCCCAGAGACAGGCATACACCACACTCTTGGAGTTTGATGTCTTTGCACTTGGAGCCTAGGGCTGCCTGGAAGCCCCCATGCATCCATCCATCCATCCATCCTGGTTCAGTGCTGAGCCACTGCCCACACATGGGTATTTCCGGAAACCAGGACAGCCAGGTCTGATTACTCAGTGTCAGTGAAGGAGGGAGGAGGAGGAGGAGGAAGAGACAGCAGCCAAAAAAAGCTGGAGGCAGAGTGGAGGTGGTGGGGGAGGGGTGCACACTGGACAGAAATGAAGGAAATGAGAGGCGACTTGGATGAGGAGTGTGGTAAAGTCAGAGACCCCACAAGGGGTCAGTCAGGTCAGACTGAGGAAGGACACAAAGATGAGAAGGAAAAGATAAGAAAACCAGAGGAGAGTTGTTCCAATAGAAAGGCCTAGCGGTTAGAATTAGCCGGGTATGGCCCGGCTGGCATGCTCAGTGGTTGAGCATCAACCTATGAACCAGGAGGTCACAGTTCAATTCCCAGTCAGGGCACATGCCCAGGTTGTGGGCTCAACCCCTAGTAGGGGGCGTGAAGGAGGCAGCCAATCAATGATTCTCTCATCATTAATGTTTCTATCTCTCTCTCCCTTCTTCTCTGAAATCAATAAAAATAAATTAAAAACATATTTAAAAAAGAATTAGCCTGGTATGTGTTATGTCAGGCAGAAGGGTCCTCTGATGGCATCAGGGATTTAAGGGGAGCTAAGCTGTTATTACCCTGTTTTCCACATTCCACCTTATGCCAGAGAAAAAGAAAATCTAAATCCATTGCCAGGAGACATGGGTGACAGCAAAGGCTGGAACTCCATGCCCAGGAAGTCCCACACAGGGCCCAAAAAGCTTTTCTGAGACCAGCTAAGAGTAACCCACTCTCCTCTCACACAGATCCAAGAGCTCCTCTTTCTGCTTCTTGCCCTACCGTTAGTCATTGCCCAACCTCTGGGATCTCATTCATTCAGTGAAACTTTACCCAGCATTTATTTTGTATCAAGCACTGTTTTGGGTTTCCCTCAGAGGAAACTGAGCGGCTTAGACATGTGACATGACCTGTCCAAAGTGGTAGTCAGCCCCACTCCAAAGGAACTAAAGGCAGTGCTGGGAGTGGCATGGGATGGGGTCACCGCTAGGCCCCTAGGATCTCCTCCCAGCTCTCAAAGCAGGGATTTCTCATTTATAAAGTTGGTGTCAAGTGAGCCAGTACTGAAATTTGAGGAAAGCCAAAATTGGAGACTGAGACTTAGAATATAGAGTATAGAGTGGTTGGGCTGGTGTATTGTGACAACAGCAAGTCATAGGCAGAAAGTAGAGAGTGAAAGTCTGTTAAGGGATGAGGTGGGAGAGGCCACCTGAGGCCAGATGAGCCTTTCAATGCTAGGCCCAACACCTTGGGACTTTTCCTAAAAGCAGTGGGGAGCCATGGGAGGGATTTGAGTTGGGTAGTGACATAGTTAACTTTGCATTTTAAAGAGATGCTCGGATGACTGTGCTGAAAACAGAAGGGAAGGAAACGAGACTGAAGCTGCTAAGTTGGCAGGAACAATGGTTGTCGTAGCCAGGGAAGGTGGCAGAGGAGATGGTGAGAAGTGAGTGGATTCCAGAGATGTGTAGGAGGTAAAATGAAGCATTTATTTGGCCCTGTGCAAAATGGATTACAATGATTATCTTGTTTAACCAGTGCAACAACCTTATAAGTATCATTTTAAACATC
Source organism: Murina feae (assembly GCA_004026665.1). Lineage (NCBI taxonomy): Eukaryota > Metazoa > Chordata > Mammalia > Chiroptera > Vespertilionidae > Murina > Murina feae. The sequence continues at coordinate 61,138 of PVJC01001299.1, forward strand.
TTACATGTCCAAAGTCATACAGAATATTATTGATTTTTTTTTTTACAGTGAAGAAGGGAGAGGGATAGTTAGGAACATCGATGAGAGAGAAACATCAATCAGCTGCCTTCTGCATACCCCGTACTGGGGATGTGCCCGCAACTGGGGATGTGTACATGCCCTTGACTGGAATCAAACCTGGGACCCTTGAGTCCGCAAGCCGATGCTCTATCCACTGAGCCAAACCAGTCAGGGCATCATACAGAATATTAGAGCTGGGATTTAAATTCAAGCAACTGAATGTCAAGATCCATGCTCTTCCCCCCACCACCCTTGTAAGACAATAACTGGGAAGTAGCCATTACATATTTGTGTGAATTTGAGTGTGTGTGTGTGTGTGTGTGTGTGTGTGTTTAAAAAATAGGTATACATTCAGATGATTCAAAATTCAAAAGGTCCAAAACGATATACAATGAAAAATTTCCCTTTCCTCTGGAGGCAACCAGCGTTATCAGATATCTTTTATACATGTGTAGGATTCTGTATTTTTAGTTAGTGGCTAAGAGTAACAGATGCTGGGGCCAGACTTCCTGGGTTCAAATCCTAGTTTTACCATTTACCAACTGTGTGACCTTAGGAAAATTCTTTCACCTCTCTGCACTTTAGTTTATTCACTTGTGAAATGAATATAGTAGTAGCACCTGCCTCACAGGGTTGCTGTGAGGATTTAAATGAGTGATATAACTGAAGCTCTCAGAACAGTGCTTGACACAGAATAGACATAATTTAAAATGTTCTTTTTTTAAAAAAAATATTTATTTCAGAGAGGAAGAGAGAGGAGGAGAGCAATAGAAACTTCAATAATGAGAATCATTGATCAGCTGCTTCCTGCACTCCCTACACTGGGGATCAAGTCTGCAACCTTGGCATGTGCCCTGACCAGGAATCGAACCATGACCTCCTGTTTCATAGGTTGATGTTCTAACACTGAGCAACACCGGCCAGGCAGTTATTCTCTTTATAATTATGATATAATCCTTCCCTTCTCTTTGTACACAATCCCCACACAGTTTGACATGTTGCATGCCTCAACTGACCATCCCATATCTCCACATTGGGTTTTGTTTGTTTGTTTTTGTTTTTTGTTTTATTATTATTATTATTTCCTTACCAAGGAAATATTTTCCATTGATTTTTAGAGAGAGTGGAAGAGAGGGAAAGACAGAGAAATATTGATGTGAGAGAAACACATTGATTGGTTGCCTTCTGCAAGCGCCCCAACCAGGACTGGCTAGGGAGGAGCCTGCAACCAAGGTACATGCCCTTGACCAGAATCTAACCTAGGACCCTTCAGTCTGCAGACAAACACTCTATCCACTGAGCCAAACCAGCTAGGGCTCCATATTATTGTTTAGAGAGAGAGAGAGAGAGAGAGAGAGAGAGAGAGAGAGAGAGAGAGAAACACTAATTTGTTGTTCCACTCATTTATGCCTTCATTGGTTAATTCTTGTATGTGCCCTGACCAGAGATGGAATAAAAAATCTTGGCATAGGGACAATGCTCTCAACAATGGAGCTAGGCAGCCAGGGCCTATCTCTCTATATTGTTAATGATAGTTGTATAATAGTTATAGTTGTATCAGAGTTTATTTGAATGGGCTACCAGTAATGAGCACTTTGGGAGTGTCCACTCTTATTATAAACAGTGCTTCAGTATATCATCTTATACATACATCTTTTAGCACATATACATACACATCTGTGTAAATTCCTATAAGTATAAATGCTGAGCCAAACAGTATAAGGATTTGTTAGTTTGCTAGATTTTGCCAAATCACCCTCCTCTACAGAGGGTTTGCCAACTTAACTTCTACTATCAACTTATAAGAATGTCTGTTTCTGGGCAACCTGTCAATATTGAGCATTATTGAACTTATTTATATTCACCACCCTCAAGGATGAAAAACAATATCTTAGCAGTTTTTATAGGTATTTCTTTTGTATGAGTGAGGTTGAGCATCTTATATTCCAACTGTATTTGTCCATTGGATGTTGTTACATGGCAGTCACCATTGCCTTTGGTGGGCCCAGTGTTAGTAGCATGAAGGAGGGATAGTCCAATTAAGAGTGGGCTGGGGAATAAAAAGGACATAAAGTGTAGAATTAGAGTAGGCAAGAATTTAACTTAAAAGGAAGAGAGAAATAGGGAAGATGGTTGGAAGGGGAGGGGTTTTAAGATGTGCTTAAAATGCAGATGGGAAGAAACCCTCAAGATCTTGAATCTTGTTTAAATTTCAGGGACTTTGGGAACTGCCAATTACTAGCTGGGCAACCTTGTGCAAGTCACTTAACCTCTCTGGGGGCTCATTCTTCTCATCTGTAAAAAATGGAGCTAATAGTCCCTACCACATACATAGGGCTGATGTAAGGATTAAATGAGTGAATACATTTAGCAAACTCAATAAAGGACCTGGTAAAATGTGATACTGCAGTACCTAATGGTCCTCCTCTCTCCAGACCTCTACCTGTGTTTTCAGGCAGATCTTCCTTAAGCATTCACAGGGTTCCAGCCTCGGGGCTAGAATGGCCGCCAGCTACTTCAGTTTGGCTGATATGCGCAAGCGCAGGTGGCCAATGAGGTGGGGGCACGAGGGGAGGAGCTGTGGCCGTCTGGGCTGTTCTGACGATTGCGCGTACCCCCTCTCCCGCTGCACCCGCCCTTGCAAGCAGGCTCCTCCCGCCCCCTGCATTGCTGAAGCTGCTGCTGGCGGACATGGACGTGGTGAATCAGGTATGCGTTCCAGCACCGCGGACAGAGCCCGCTACAGCTGGGCCTCCCCAGCAAGGGTTGCAGAGAACTCACCGACTTTGAGAGGTGGTGACCAGGGTCCCAGCAGCAGATACCCAGCCCCCGACGCTGGGGCTGGGGTCTGCAGCAGACGAGGGGAGGAAGAGGGAGGTGGAGAAAAGGAGTGCGCCCTTTGCCGCAGCGAAGGCTGTCCTCACTGCCGCAGCGGGGGAGGGGGAGCACCACTAGGTTCCTAGCAGGAGGAAAACGGAGTCTTGGGGCTGGGGTACAAGGGGGAGGGGAGGGGAAAGTAGAAGGAAGATGGGGATGCTGCGGATGAGCCAGGAAATAGAGCGACAGAAGGCGTGAGGGCGGGGGATGGGGGGAGGGCTGACAGCTGCCCCTCCCAAACAGAGACGTTACCCCAGTAGAGAACCGCTCCTTCCCCCAGACCAGACCAAGGAGGTCAATCTCTTTTTGCCTGTCCAAAAACCCTAGTCTCCCGCCCGCCCCCCCGCCAGATATATCCAGTGAAGCCATGTCCTCATCTTAA
>PVJC01001299.1:64556-96821 GCA_004026665.1 Murina feae
CCAACCTGACTCTGTTATGACTCACCTTCACCACTCAGAACCCCCTCCCCCACTCTAACGAACCCCCGACTCTTTTCTCCTTCTCTCCACCCTATCCCTTTCTCCATCTGACTCACTTTTACCATTTCAGACCTCTCCTTCCCTAACTCATCCTCACTTTACCTCATCTTCCTCACCCAACCCCCTCAGCCATCTATCTCCCCATATCCCCAGGGTCTTCTCTCAAAGAAGGTGTGCCCACACTTTCCCTGAAGTGCCACTTTCTCCTTCGCACCCCCTCTCCAAACGAATGTCCTCAATCCCTCTTGGAGGTCATATGCCCTATCCCCAGGGGTCATCGCCTGGTGGCACCCCTCGCCTCCCTCTCCATCCCCAACAACCCCATCCCCTCCCCACCATTTCTCTCCTCAGCTGGTGGCTGGGGGCCAGTTCCAGGTGGTCAAGGAGCCCCTTGGCTTTGTGAAAGTGCTGCAATGGGTGAGTGTCGTCTGGGCCATGGGGAGAGAGAGGGAGGCAGGTAGTGGGATCTGGAAAAGCAGGGGTGCAGGTGGGGTGGGAAGCAACAAATGGATGGTTGGATTGAGGGTAGAAGGGGATAGTTGTATTGTACTCCAAGGTAAAGTCCCTGGGGCTTGGGGCCAGAGAATGGATGGGCTGTGAAGTGATGTCACATATGACCAAGGGTACCCCCGTTGTGAAGTGGAAGATTGTGACGTCCTATCTCCTCTCCTGAGGTGACAGAGAGGCAGGGGAGGTGGAGCTTGAAGCCGGTTGCTGTGGGAGAGATGCAAAGCCAGGAGAAAACCTGAGACAGTGAAAAAGATAGAGAATGAGAGACAGGGAATGATGGAGATAGAGACTGAAATACTGAGAAAAAAGAGATACAGAGATGAGAGAGAAGAGACAAACAGAAAGAGACAGAGAAAGATGCACAGAGAACAGATGCAAGGAGAAATAGATACAAGAAGAGAGGTGGAGACTGAAAATGGGGTGGGGGGGAGAAAGGCAGAGAAAAAGAGACACTCGGAGAAAGCAGAAAAAGAGAGACTGATACACAGAGAAAGAGAGGCACAAGGGAGACAGAGAGAACACTATACAGAGACTGAGTGAAAAACAGCAGGGAAATATAGACAGACAGACTGAGAAACAGAAAGACATATAGAGAAGCATACATTCACACACAGAGGGGGGAAGACAGAGACAGAGATACTGGAGAGGCAGAGAAACAGAGATACAAAAAGACATCTGAGAAAGACAAAAACACATAAAGAGAGAGCTACCGAGAGAAATAGAGACGCAGAGAAATAGAGACGGAGAGAACACAGACAGACGGAAATACAGAGAGAAATACAGAAATAGAGAGACTGAGACAGAAGAGAGAGATAAGGAGGGAGTCAGAGCATTCAGAGGTACAGACAGAGAGAGACATCAGGAGAAAGACAGGAAGAGACAGCCACACCCCTCTAATCGGCTTGTTCTTGGGTTTGATGAGCTCTGATTAGGGGGTGGGGGCGGGGACCAGTCCATCTGCTGTTGCCTGTACTGGGCCCTGATCTGTCCAGAGGAGGGCACCCCCATCCCAGGTGCACACCATGGCTATCCCCATCCTTGCTGCCCAAGGTCTTTGCCATCTTCGCCTTTGCCACATGCGGCAGTTACAGTGGGGAGCTCCAGCTGAGCGTGGATTGTGCCAACAAGACCCACAGTCTCCTCAACATCGAGGTTGAATTCGAGTACCCCTTCAGGTGTGCCCCCACCCTAGCCCACCCCTGGGACCCCAACAGACCTGGGAGAGGACGGGGTTGGGGTGGGACCTACCAATACCTCCTCCCCTGTGGCTCCTGCCCAGACCCTACCTCAGGACACTGTGCCCGGTCAGGTCACTACACATGCACTGAGCACCTACCTTGTGCCAGGCACTGCTCTAGGCCCCTATGACATGTGGTGAGCAAGACAGGCATAGGCTTCTCTGCCTGTGAAGTAGCCTCTTCGCTGTCCCACTGCTTCACTAACAAACTCACTTAAAAAATAAAAGACAGGCATAGGCTGTTGCCCTCTGACTCTGCTCTAGTGATGGATGAGTTACTTATGCCCCCAGCACTTTGATCAGCACCTGGCATATATCAGATTCTCAGAAACATGTGTTTGAAATGAATGAATGGTAATTAACAGTGAACAAAACAGACCAGGCTCCCTACCCTCATGGAGCCAACAGTATAACAAATTAATTAATAAAGAGAATAATTGCAGATTGGGAGAAATTCAAGGAAAGGATCCTCATGCAGGGTTTTAGGATAGAGAATAATGAGGGGGTGCTGTTTAGCTCCAGGGAATGATTCAACTCCATTAAACAATTCTGATATTTATTGAGCTCAAGGAAATGCTTACCTCCCAACTGGCAGGGAGACAGAGACCCACAGACACAATTTCAATAGAGGCTTCAGAGGCTCCTCCACTACTTGGACAAACCATGTAACTGCTCTGGATCTCAATTTCCTTATCTATAAAATGGGATAATAATCACAGGATTATGATGAATATTAAATGAATTAATACTTATAACGTGTTTAGCACACAATAAGCACTCCATATGTATTTGCTAACATAAAGAAAATAAATAAGTTCAAGGGACTCAGGAAAAAGGTCATTAATTGAGTTGGAAATTGGAAGGGGATGAGTACTTAAACGGAGGCTCATGACATCACCCATGGCGAGAAGGCAGAGTGAAGACAGGAGAGCTCAGCACAGGCTCTGAGCAATGGTGGAAAGAAAAGAAGGTGCCAGGGAGGTGTAGTCTGAGAGGCTGGGGGACAACCAAGGATCCAAGAGTTCACAGAAGCCAAGGAAGAAAGTTTGGGAAAGGAGTGGGAGTTGGCAGCATGGGACAGTGCTGAGAGCAAGCCCTTTGAGAAGTCAAAAGATCACAAAAATCTGAAGTCACTCCCTCAACATCCCCCCCCCCATGCCTAGGACCTCGGGTCCTGAGGATCTGCCCTTTACCCACAAGTCTCCCAGGAAAACTTCTGTGCCATGGGTCCTCCTGACCAACTCATCACTATCCCAATACCTCCCCAAGGGCCTTTCATCCCGCCTTGGACATCCCCACTCCCAACGCAGCATACTAGAAACCCAGCAAGGCAAACCCAGATTTAACTCCTAGCTCCCAACATCTAGCAGCTGCACAATCTTGAGCAAGTGACTTAACCTTGCTGAACCTCTGTTTGTTCATCTGTAAAATGGGTATAATAATGCCTGCTTTAGAGAACTGCAGGAGGAGGATCATTAGATGAGGCATTTACGCAAAATAGTAGAGGATCAATAAGTGTAAGCCTTGGGACCTTTGCTATACAAGGGCACTGACACAACTGGCTCAGTGTCAGGACCCTGCATCCCAATCTGAAGTGAGCTCTGTGACCTCACCACCACACACATTTCTCCCTATGACCCCCTCCTCCATCACACAAGAAAGGCCTTAGCCTCATACCTTCCCAAGCAGCCCCTCCCTCCCTCCCTCAAATACACACATCATGTTCCAGGATCCCTTCTACCCTCCTGTCAGTCTGTCTCTTCCTATTTTGTAGTCTCTGGAGAAATGTAATGCATACCTTTCTTTCTCTTGGGGACCTAAAGTAGGATGGAGAGAAGAATCAATATGATATAGGGGGGAAATAAATGGTTCAGATCACAACTCTGCTATTCCATCGCCAGCTGTGTGACTTTAGTTAATGTACTACACTGAGCCTCTGTACATTTCATTAAATAGACAATGATTGAGTGCCTACTACGGTATGTAACTGTTTCAGGCCCTAGAGACACAGCAGTGAACAAAACAATGGGAAAACCCCAGCCTTTCTGTAATTACAGAAAAATGGTATGTCAGTTGGGGTATCACTGCTACAGTGAAAAAATAGAGCAAAGAAGGGGGCTAAGGAGTGCTGGGGGGAGAAGAGTTGAATTTAATTTTAAATAGTAAGACGAGGGATGGCCTCACTGAGAAGGGAACAACTGAGCAAAGCTTGAAGGAGATGAAGGGAGTAAGACATAAAGAAGAGCATTCCAGTGCAAAGATCCTGGAATGGGATGTGCCTCGAATGTTCTATGAGTAACCAAGTGGCCAAGGTGTCTCTGCTAAAATGAAAGATGAATAAAGCTTATTTCATGGGATGCTATGAGCAACCAATGAAATGTGACTGGTACACAGTAGGTGCTCTGTGAATGGTCATTTCCTCCTCTTCCGGGGACCTTGTCAATCTTGGGGACTCATGACTGGGCAGGGGGGAGAGGATTCTTAAAGTCTGGGCCACACCTGCCTACCTCTCTCTGCAGGCTGCACCAAGTGTACTTTGATGCACCCGACTGCAGAGGGGGCACCTCCAAAGTCTTCCTACTAGGGGACTACTCCTCATCAGCGGAATTCTTTGTCACCGTGGCCGTGTTTGCCTTCCTCTACTCAATGGGGGCTCTGGCCACCTACATCTTTCTGCAGAACAAGTACCGAGAAAACAACAAAGGGCCCGTGCTGGTGAGCCCCCACATCCACTTGTATGCAGGAGCCAGGGGAACCAGTCATGTTCAGGGTCACACCAAATCCCAGACAGGCCCACATGCAACAGCCACCATAACAGCCACACATGCGACTGGTGCTGGTGCTGAACACTAAATCATAGTGACAGAGACACACTCACAGCCCACACAGAATCCCAGACAGGCCTACACCTGAAACCTGCTACCTCTCACACAACCACACAGTCTAGATCAAAGGAAGGAGCACACAGAGGTTCACTGTGACAGTCGTGCTTGTCATGCCACACAGACACACCGGTTCCTACACAGCTGTACTCATATACCCTCATCCCAGACACATAATGACACATATTCCCATATTCAGACGGAAGTGGAAACACGCAGTACTTTTCACAGATTCAACAACCATCCCCCAGAATTACCCCACACCCACACACGCATATCAACAATCACTATCCCACATCCTCTGTGTCACCCACAAGCCCAAGCTAGGAGGGCTACCTTCACGTGAGTGACGGGGAAAAGGTAGAAGAGAGACAGACCTCTTCTGGGGGACCCCCCCCCAAGAAAACCTGTGATCTGAGGAGGTCCCACAACCCAGCATGAAGCACTCACAAGTGCCATCTTCCTCTCCCCTGCCCATCCTAGGACTTCCTGGCCACGGCAGTGTTTGCCTTCATGTGGCTGGTTTGCTCATCGGCATGGGCCAAAGGGCTGTCGGATGTGAAGATGGCCACGGATCCAGAGACCATTATCAAGGGGATACCTAGCTGCCACCAGAAGGAGAATACATGCAAGGAGATAAGAGACCCTGTGACCTCTGGCCTCAACACCTCTGTGGTGAGCTCTGGGAAGCTGGCCAAGCTGGCTGGGGAGGGAGGCTAGGTCACTTATAGCCTGGCATGGGATGTGGTGGAGAGAGAGAATAAGAGAATTCAGATACCCAGAGAAGGCATACCAACAACAGAGCCTTGAAGGATTAGATAGCAATTGTAACTACTGTAACACCACAAACTGTCCTCAAGAGGGGAACATGAGACCTTCTGTACAATTAAGTTTGGGAGACCTGGATGTCAGTTCTAGCCTCATCATGTAAAATCTCCAGCAACCCAGTACCCTCTGTAACCTTTTTTCTTTTAAAAAATATATTTTGATTGATTTCAGAGAGGAAGGCAGAAGGAGAGAGAGATAGAAACATTAATGATGAGAGAGAATCATTGATCGGCTGCCTCCTACACATCCCACACTAGGGATTGAGCCTGCAACCTGAGCATGTGACCTGACAAGGAATCCAACCATGACCTCCTGGTTCATACGTCCATGCTCAACCACTGAGTCATGCCGGCTGGGCAACATGTATTTGTTTTAATATAAAAGTATGTTTACATACTTTATAGATGTGTAGTTATACATATATTTGTGTATACATACATATGCGCACTTACCCATCTATTAGTGGTACATTTACATATTTAAGCAAAGTTTATGCTTAATACTTTACTATATCACAAATTTAGATTTTACTATAGTTTATGCATACTAGAGACCCAATGCATGAAATCCATACAAGACTAGGCCTTCCTTCCCCTGGCTGCCAGCACCCAGATTTCCTCTGGCACCCTGACCAGGCTTCCATCACAACCCAGGCTTTGACAGGAAGGTCTTCAGGACTAATTAGCATATTATGCTTTTATTATTATAGATTATTATAAACATGCATGTGTAACAGGTAAATGTACAAATATATAAACAAATGTATGCAACATTACTAGATCCCAACATCCCAGGAATCTGAATTCTTTTTTAAATGTTTTTATTGATTGCAGAGAGGGAGAGGGAGAGGGAGAGGGAGAGAGAGAAACACCAATGAGAGAGAATCATTGATCAGCTGCCTCCTGCACACCCTGTACTGGGGATCAAGCCCACAACCCAGGCATGTGCTCTGATTGGGAATTGAACCATGACCTCCTGGTTCGTAGGTCGATGCCCAACCACTGAGCCATGCTGGCCGGGCCCAGGAATCTGAATTCTAACATGCCCTACTTCCCCACCCCCCAAGGTGGTTTTTCTGCACATTGATGATCATGCGCTGGGACTCAGTGGTCTGGGTTTCTGAAACCACCACCCTTCAGAAGCCCGAGGATCCATGCCTAAAGCGCACTGCCTCGAAGTTACCTGGGGCCCGCCAAGGCAACAGGAGGACAACCTGGCTTTTATCTCCCCGCAGGTTTTCGGCTTCCTGAACCTGGTGCTCTGGTTCGGCAATCTGTGGTTTGTGTTCAAGGAGACAGGCTGGTCTGCCCCATTCCTACGCGCACCTCCTGGTGCCCCTGAGAAGCAACCGGCGCCTGGGGACGCCTACGGCGAGGCGGGCTATGGTCAGGGCCCTGGCGGATATGGGCCTCAGGATTCCTATGGGCCTCAGGGCGGCTACCAGCCCGATTACGGGCAGCCTGCTGCGGGCACCGTTGGTGGCTACGGGCCACAGGGCGACTACGGGCAGCAAGGCTATGGCCCTCAGGGTGCGCCCACCTCCTTCTCCAATCAGATGTAGTCTGGTGAGTGACGGGCGGGCAGTGCGGCCAAGAAGGGTACCTGAAATGAGATGGGCGGGTCAGTGAACCAATAAGAGTCCGCAGTAAATGGTACGTAAGACGCAGGCCAGACCAGTGAGGGTGGGAATTTGCAGGAACCAATACAGAGACGCAGCTAACTACGGATACAAGCGAAGAGCAAAAACCTATCCAATGAATGGAAAGGAGGAGATGCTGGAAAATAGGAAGAATGAAGAGCCAATGGGAGAGGTAGAAATGCAGCTCCGAAGGAAGGGGACAGAGAAACAGGCAGAGCAACCAATGAAAGGAGGGGATAGCAGAGGGATTAGCGTAGTGGAAATTAGCGGAGTATAGGAGCCTTTCGGAGAAAAGGAAAAGGTCTTAGAAATGATTGGTAAGTCAATATGTTAGATAAGGCCAATAGACGACGAGAGTAAACTGGCTTGAATCTTGACAAACAAGCTCACCAATCCGGGAGGAGGTGATTCATCTGCCACCTCTCCCCAACTCTTCAGATGGGGAAGGTGGTTTGGAATTTCATAAAAGGAAAAAAGGGATGAGTGGGGTCATTGGAAAGTTTTGCCTGACCTGAAAAGAAAAGTGAGATTTCCCTCATACATGAGGGGGGAAGAAGGGGAGAAGAGGCAGGGTGGATGTCTTGAGAGGGGAAAGGCAAGGAGGTGGCAACACGTGGATGGAGGTAACTTTTGGCATTTGGCCAGAATGGAAAGGGCAGTGAGCAGTTTCTTACGAATCCCACATCAAATTCGTCAAAAAAAAATCTTGTTGCCTCTACCTTCAAAATATAATCTATAATCTTCCCACTACTCACTGGCATCTCCCCCAGACATCTTACATTTCCACCCCCATTGCCATTCCGTTCTATTCACACCATTGGGAGAGAACCCATTAAATCTTAAGTCAAGCCCTAGCTGGTTTCACTCAGTGGATAGAGCATCAGCCTGGAGACCGAAGGGTCTCAGGTTTGATTCTGGCCAAGGGCACACACCTTGGTTACAGGCTCCATCCCCAGTCGGGGGCGTGTAAGAGGCAGCCAATCAATTATTCTCTCTCATCACAGAGATATTTCTATCTCTCTCTCCCTCTCTCTTCCTCTCTGAAATCAATAAAAATACTTTTTAAAAAGTAAGGCCACCTTCCTCCTGTGCTCAGAGCTCTGCCAGGATTCCAATCTCACTCAGATTGAAAGCCAAAGGCTTCACAGGGCCCTACACAATCTAGCCCCTCCGCTCATTTCTCTGACCTCTCATCTCTTACACACACACACACACACACACACACACACACACACACTGTTCACATTGTTCCAGCCACACTGGTCACCTCGATGTTCCGGGCACAATCCAACTTCAGGGCCTTACTTTGGTACTTGCTTTCCTATTGGAGTTTTACAACCACACACACTGATAACCTCACCTGGCCAGGTCCTTACAAGTCCCGTTTCTTACCTCTCTCATAGTACCCTGTGCTTTTCTTTACCACAGTTTGTAATTATTAGTTGATATATCTTTTCTTAATGAGAGAGAGAGAGAGAGAGGCATCAATTTGATGTTCTATTCATTTACGCATTCATTGGTTGATTCTTATATATGCCCTGACCTGGAGTCAAACCTGAAACCTTGGCATATCAGGATGACATTCTAACTAACTGAGCTCCGCAGCCAGGGCTTAGTTTATACGTTTATTGACTGTCTCTTCCACTATCAGTGGTTCTCAACCTTCTGGCCCTTTAAATACAGTTCCTCATGTTGTGAGCCAACCATAAAATTATTTTCATTGTTACTTCATAACTGTAATGTTGCTACTGTTATGAATCATAATGTAAATATCTGACATGCAGGATGGTCTTAGGCGACCCCTGTGAAAGGGTCGTTCGACTGCCAAAGGGGTCGCAACCCACAGGTTGAGAATCGCTGCTCTAGACTATGGAATGTAACCAAGACATACTCATGCTGTGCACATATCACTTACAGCACTACTAATGTTAAGAAACATTTATTGAGAAAATAATAGCAACAACATAGCATGTCTTTTTATTCTTCTCTACTCAGAATCTTCCCATGACTTACACCTCATCCAGAGTTAAAGCTGATGTCCTCACAACCTAGTCCTATGAGACCCCATTACCTACCTCTTTGACATCACCTCCCACCACTCTCCCTTGCTCATTCCACTCAAGCCCCATTGATTTCCTTGATGTGCCTCAAAAACACTAAATGTGGCCCCACCCGAAGACCTTTGCTCTCCCACCCCCTAGTTATCTGCATGATTCATTCCTTCACCTCCTTAACTTCTTATTCCAATGTTACTTCTGTGGTCTTCTCTGACTACCCTAGTTACTACAGCAACCTTCCTTCCCTTACTGGCACTCCTAAACCCCTCAGCCTGGTCTTTTTGTTTTTTCATCTCACTTATTATCACCTTATGTTATACTAGGTAACTTTATTTTATTTTAAAATATATTTTTATTGATTTCAGAGAGGAAGGGAGAGAGAGCTAAAAACATCAATGATGAAAGAGAATCATTGATCAGCTGCCTCCTGCACACCCCCTACTGGGGATCAAGCCCAAAACCCAAGCATGTGCCCTTGACTGGAATAAAACCCAGGACCCTTCAGAACGTAGGCCGACACCCCATCCACTGAGTCAAACCAGCTAGGGCTATGCTAGATAACTTTATACATTACTAGAGGCCTGATGCACAAAATTTGTGCACTTGGGGGGGGGCGTCCCTCAGCCTGGCCTGCGCCCTCTCGCAGTCCCAGAGCCTTTGGGGGATCTCCAACTGATGGCCTAGGCCCCATGGGAGCAGGCCTAAGCCAGCAGTCAGACATCCTTAGCACTGCCGCAGAGGCAGGAGAAGCTCCCACCACTGCACTCGCCAGCCATGAATCTGGCTTCTGGCTGAGTGGCTCCCCCTGTGGGAGTGCACTGACCACCAGGGGGTAGCTCCTGCGTTGAGCATCTGCCCTTTGGTGGGCAGTGGGCATCATAGCGACCAGTCATTCCGCCGTTCAATTTGCATACTAGCCTTTAATTATATAGGTTGGTTATTGTTTGAAGTCTGTTTCCCCTGCTACAATGTAAGCTCCACAAAGATGAGAATCTTGGTTTGGCTCAATATAGATTATAACCAATATAGATTATAACAGTTTCTATTAATGAACATCTTTGGGTTAGGGAATGAGGACCACAATTTCTTTGGTACCTTACCTAGTGGGGCAAGGTATACCTTCCCAGTAGGGATAGCTGGGATGAAACTGACTACAAGACTCTGAGTGAAAGAAAAAGGAAGAAAAGTCATGTCATACAGAGGGTAAAGCCAGGGCAAAGGCATACCAGCCCAGCCCCTCCTGAAGGATACCACCTGTGTCTGGACCCCTTCTCCTTTCTGTGTCTTTTGTCTCTACAGGTCAGTGCAGCCCAGGAGGACCCCATGGGTGGGCAAGAGCTCAGGAGAAGGCCTGCCCTCCCTGCTCACCCCTACACCCCAGGTCTCCACCCCTCAAGCCAGGAGACCCTTAACTGTCTATATATATATATATATATATATATATATATATATATATATATGAAACATATAGATATCTATTTGTCTGTCTGAGCTCTGCCCCCACTATGCTCCCCTTATACATTAGGGTCCCAATCTTTAGTGGGCCCCTCTCTTATCCTTAGACCTTTCCCTGCATCTCTTGGCCTCTCTCTGTCCCCTGGCCCTGTGCTCTGAGGTTGAGGAGGATTCTGAAAGAGGGATCGGGAAGAGACATACCTTGGCTGTGTGGGTAAAGTGGGCTTGACTTCAGAGTCTCTCCCTTCTCTACCTCCCCTCCTCCCAACTCTGGCCTTGATTTCTCCAGCAATGTTTGAACAACGGCCATTACAGAAAATTCAACCCTGATTTGAGGCGGGGGGAAGGCAGATATTGGAGGGCTTGGGATTCAAGGTGGTCTTGGAGAGGAGTTCTGGGATGGAGGGAACTAGTAAGCAGGGAGGTTGGGTTCCAGACATACTAGAAATGGAGTCCAAAGGAGAGGGGTGCCCTAGAGCATTCTGGAAAGGAGCTTGGAAGGAGTTTCTAGAGAGATCATAGCTTTGAGTGAAGCAGTGAGTGGAGCCCCTGCATGGACTTGGTTCTGTGGAAGGGGTGTGACTTGGGGGCCTGGGGACAGGGTTTGGAAGGATGCTGAGAGTTCTAGAGGGGGTGTGGCTTGAACCAGGCAGTGGTTGAAGCTCCAGAGTGGGTGGGTCTTGGATTGGTACCAGAGTCTACAGAAGGGGTGTGGCTTGGAACATTCAAGAGACTGAGTTTGACTCTAAAGCGGGAAAGCTGAAAGGGTGATTCAGTAATGGGCCACCCTTGGGGTGAGGGCGTGGTCAGGGTTCTAGATAGTGTGGGGCTTAGAATGGGACATGCTTGGTGGTTTCAGAGGGTAGAGCCTGCTCCACCACCCCACAATGGAACAGTAAAGAATCTGTATTTTAAAGTTGGGCAGGTTTGACAGTGACTAGGGACTAAGGGATGTGTTTTGTTAGGGGTGGGAGGCAATATTCCTCGCTAAGGCTAGGCCTGAGGGGGCCTAAGGAGAGCTGAGAGGTATGGCTTGAAGGGTAAGGGGTGGGATCTAGAGAGAAGCACTCACACATACCCTTCCTTGCCCACCCCCACGACTGCACAGTTAGGTAATCAGAGGACAGAGCTAATGGGCCTGTGGGGCCAGCCCACCCCTCTTCCCTTTCTCCTGCCTCCTCCCTCCTTCCACACCCCACCCATCCTGGGATGGTTGAATATCCGGTCTGGAGCCCTTATCCTACACCTTCTGCTGTGTCTGTGATGTCGGTAGTGCCTGTGACCATGTGTTGCCATTTTGTCTGGCTGTGGCCCTTCTCCCTCCCCTTCAGACCTCCATCCTTTCCCTTGCCCTTCGGTATTGTTTGAAGACTCTCTCCCAGAAGGAGAACAAATATGATTCATTATCCTCCCCTAAATAAACTCCTCAACCACCTAGTATCCTGGCTCAGGCTTCTCAGTGTGTCTTTTTTAAAAACATGTTTTGATTTTAGAGAGTGGAAGGGAGAGGGGGAGACAGATAGAAACATTGCTGAGAGAGAAACCTTGATCAGCTGCCTCCCTGCATTTTCCCCACTGGGGCTTGAGCCCACAGCCCAGGCACATGCTGATTAGGAATCAAACCTGCCACCTCCTGGTACATGAGACAATGCTCAACCTCTCCCACCAGGCCTCAGTGTGTCTTTTTAGGAGGACACAAAGGAAAAGACAGAAAGGATATGAGAGGAAGTTTCACCACTACTGACCTGCTGGAGGAGATTCAAGTCACCTCATCATTTTAGGGTCCCCAACAGCATTTATCCAAGGGATGCCTCACCTGCAGATCATTCTAAGTCATGCTCGGCTAGGCAATGCCCCACTACTGGCCACAGAAAGTTGTCTTTCAGGGACTCAGTTCTAACTCTGGTCCCTTAGCCATTTGCCCTCCCCACCTTGTTCTCAAATCTTCAAGAGGTTCCAATAGGATCCCATACTTCACAGGGAGACCTTCCCTCTACTCATATCCTCGCATTTTTCAGAACCTGCTGTCTCTTCATTTCCTTGCCTCCCCTACCCCGCAGCTGGAAAACCGGGAGACCAGGTAGGTTGCAAGATAGGGGGGGCGGAGAGCCATTCATTCATCCCCTTTAACTCCTCCCTGGAGCCAGAAGAGGCAGGAAGTGACAGAGATGGGCGTAATGGGGCGGGATGGGGCCTGGAAATCCCTGGCGCCTGCGATGAAAGGCCCGGGCTGACTGCCGCCTCCGCCAGGCCTAATTAGAGACCCCAGCCGGGCCCCCAAGTTCTGATTGTTGGCCAGAGACCCCCCTCCTCCCAGCCCCGAGGCACAGCAAAGCTGTAGAACATGAAGGAGAGACTCCCAGCTCTCCGACTGAACTCAGGGAAAAGGATGTATGACTGGAGAGAGGAAAATGGGAGCAGGGGAGGAAAGGCTATTAGACCTCAGGATTTAGGGGGCATGACAGCTGGGCCTGTAAGAATGGGGGAGGGGGGACAGGGCATGGGAACCTGGCAAGTGGCTTTAACCTCCTCCTCATAAATCTCAAATAATCCTGGTTCTGAAGGGATGGGAGCAGGGCTATGTGGGGTGTGTAAGATCTAGCTCTCTGACACAGACGAGGGAGCACCAGCTAGGGCTGCGATGGAGTTGGGGACCATTCTTGCAGCATTCATATCAGGGAAAGAGTCCTTTGGAACATCACTAATGGGGAAGAGGCCAAGAGGTGGCTTTAACCCCTCCTCCAAATAAGGATAGAAGATAAATGGACACCAAGGGCCAACACAAACCCTATCGCCCCACTCCTGACAGTCAGATCGCCACTACCAAGTCTCCCTCCTCCACTACAGAGCTTTCAAGCCCTAAAATATCCTGTGAGAGGCCACGTGGGTTTCTGGGGCGCGCGGCAGCAGGGCAGGGGAGCTCTCCCGCACCGAGTTCCTGGGATGCGTGCCCTTCACCTCTAGGCAGGGGGCGCCTTGGCCAGGGAGAGACAGCTGGCCCAGGGGCGGGCGCTGCGGGGCGCGCTCCTCCCCTGGCCGGTGTCAGGTTTACGGAACAGAGCTTCCAAGCAGGACGCGCGGTGGCTTGACGGACGCGAGAATTCCTTTCGCCTGGCCCGGCCCGTCCTGACCCTGCCCGGGCGCGCCATGTTCGCTCGTGGGTCCCGGAGGCGCCGCTCCGGGCGCGCGGTGAGCGAGACTCAGGGCAGCGGCGGGGGTCAGGGGTAAACTGAGGCCCAGGAGAGGGGGCAAGGGCAAGGGATTAGCGAGGAGGCGCTCCATAGAGGGTTTGGGAATCCTCATCCCCAGAATTCCCAGACCGGAGGGGCTGGGGCTGCTGGAAGCGTGTAGGTGAAGGAAGATGGAAATCTGGTGGCTCACGCTTCCTGATCACCTCCCCGCACACCATTAGCAGCACTCAACGACCTGGTGTGTTTCCTTCTTGTGTGAATTATGGGAGGGGTCTCTGAGGGCCAAAAGACTGGGTCTTGGGTTCCTGGATCGAGCAGGAGCCTTTTGAGTTTCTGAGGGAAGGAACCTCACCCTGTACCTTGGCGGAAGGTGAACTGAAGAGTGAGGTCCTACACTCCAGGGGTGCCGGGATACTGAGAGTGGAGGGGTTGGGATTTGGGGTGAGAAGGCTTCCAGGCTTCCACTTGAGCAGAGAGCCTTTGATTTCCTAGATAGGAGGGTTTCTCTCTTTCTTTGGCGGGGGTCTCTAGGTGAGGCCTGGATTTGGTGGTCCAGAAGAGTGAATAGCCCTAGGATATGAGGAATAAGAGCCAAGGCTTCTTGGGGGTTTCTGAATGGATCGGGGGCCTCCTGTTCCATTGCAGGAGGGTCTCCAGTCCCTTGGGGTGAAACCAGGGTTTGGGGGAGGGGTTCCTGTGTAGATCCCAGGTAAGGAGGACGTCTTAGACTTCTACCCTGTGGAACTGGAGTTCTGCTGGCCTCGTTGGTAGAGAGGGGGCCTAGATGAAACCTGGGGTAGACACCCAGATTAGGGACTCTGCCCTGAGTGGGGAGAGTACTCTGAGTTCTGGAGGAGGTGTTTAAGACCTGGAGGAGTCAGAGGCTGTGGGGAGGTGTCCTGGCTGGGTGTGAGGAGTTGGAGGCTGGCCTGGGGAGGGGAGTTCCCTGAAAAGAAGGCATAGAGAGATGTGGCCTCAGCTGCCCCGCCTCTGTCTCTGTTGTGTCCCCCTCCCCCCGAGTTCTGTGTGCTGTCCCAGCCTGCCCAGCGCTACCAGGTAGGACAGGCCCCAGCGTGCGGTCTCTAGCCTTGGAGTGGAGGGGCGGGCCCTAACTTCTCCCTCCCCGCCCCCGCGCCCGCCCGGCGGGGTCCGGCGTCTGCCCCCGCCCACTACAGCCTCCAGAGGCAGAGGACCCAGACCGTGGCCAGCCCTGCAACTCCTGCAGGGAGCAGTGCCCTGGCTTTCTGCTGCATGGCTGGAGGTAGGTGACCATCCCAGGACCTTGCCTTTGTCAGGGCTCCACCCTCAGGACTCCGGAGGGAAACGCTCAGAGACTTAAGCCACGCCCTTGGCTTGACCGTGGTCCACAGAGGAAGCTCAATCTGGGAAAAAGCCTCTCGCTCTGATTCAGAGCCCCACCCCCTGACTCATTCCCTATTGTCTGGTTCCCAGGAGAGCTCCACCCACGACGCAGCCCCGCCCCAGAAGTGTCCTTCCTCAAGCCTGAGTCCTATCCCTAGGGAGATCTTTGGTCTTCCACCCCCCTTCTTGAGTTTGGAACTCCTCTCCCAGACCCCGGTGCCCTATCTCCTGGAGCTCCATACCCAAAACAATCAATAATGTACTACAGACAGAGCCCTATCCGAAAGTTCTGAGGCTCAATACAGGCTAGAGCCCACCTCCAGGGAAAGTTCCCCAAAAATGTCCAGAGCCTCTCCTGAGGGGAAGCCCCTAGTTGTATAACTCCAATCTCAGACTCAGAACCCCAGCCCTACTCAGGCCCAAGTCCCAGAGCTGAAAGTCAGGGCTGGCCTTGAGACCCCACAGCTCCATCTCTTCACCTCCTCCACCCAGGCTCACAGTCCCACCCCCAGGCCCAGAATCCTTTGGTGGTGATCATCTGCATGTCCCTGCCCCTCAGTTGGACTTTCTTGGGCTGTCAAAGGGTCCAAGTGGGCTACCCTTAGTAATTGACCCCCATCCTGGCCCCCTCAGAAAGATCTGCCAACACTGCAAATGCCCTCGGGAGGAGCATGCTGTGCACGCAGTGCCTGTGGACCTGGAACGCATCATGTGTCGGCTAATCTCAGACTTCCAGCGTCACTCCATCTCTGATGATGACTCGGGCTGTGCCTCAGAGGAGTATGCCTGGGTGCCCCCTGGTCTCAAGCCGGAGCAGGTGACCAGAAGGCATCATCCACTGTTGCTCTCCAGTGGGTGCACACACACTCAAATAGAAACCTATTTCTGGGGCAACACTAGGGTGTGTGGTCAGACTATGCTTATCTTTCTGACCTGACTGAGGTCTAGAGGTGATCAGCCCCCTAAAACTTGAAGGAAACTCTGAGATATCATTGGGCCAGTTCCTCAAGCCTGTTCACCCATTCCTGTTCTATCCCTTACCTCAGGGCTTATCACATCTCCATTGATTAACCCATTCAACACTTATTGAGCACCTACTGCATGTCAGACACTGTTCTAGGTGCTGTGAGGACACAGCAGTGAACAAAATACTATATATATATATATATATATATATATATATATATATATATATATATATATATATAATTAGAGGCCTGGTGCATGAAATTCATGCACAGGGGAGTGGGGTCAGCCTGGCCTGCATCCTCTCACAATCCAGGACCACTGGCTCCTAACCACTCACCTGTCTGCCTGCCTAATTGCCCCTAACCACCTCTGCCTGCCAGTCTGATACCCCTAACTGCCCTTCCAGCCTGATCACACCTAACTGCCCTCCCCTGCCAGCCTGATTGCCCCTAACCACCACCACCCTGCTGTGTGGGTCCTGGGTGCAGGTATGAAGCTCCCTCCTGTCAGAGTCTAGGGCGCTCTGCAGGACCCAGAGTCAAGTCCTTGCCACCTGTGCACACCAAAAAAATTGTGCAAGACGCAGACCCGGCCGGCCCCACCCCCATCAAGCCCCGTTGGTGCATCACATCCCTGCACAGGGACGCAGTGTCAGTCACATCCCCAGCTGGCGCCTGATGGGGATGCAGCCTCCTGCTGATCTGTCATGGCGTGAGGGCATGATGACCATTTGCATATTGTCTCCATCCATCCATGTAGTGGTTAAATTCCTGAAGGGAGCCAATAATTTCATACAGTGTAAGGTCTATGGATTAAAGAAAAGCAGGGAACTTGTGGGGTGGAGAGAGATGTTAGGATTGTAAATAGGGTGTCCAGGTAAGCCTTTGTGAGAACATGATGTTTGAGCTTCCTGAAGGACATGATAGTGAACCATGCAGAAATACTAGGTTAGAGAGATCTAGGGAAATGGAATAGCTAATGCAAAGGTCCTGAGGCAGGAGTGTTCTTGGCATGTGTGAGGAACAGTGAGAATACCAGTACACTAGAGCAGAGTGAGCAACAAGGAGAGTGATGAGGTGGAGGTGGGGTCAGAGAGGTGGCGGGAACATGGAGAAGACTTGGACTTCTACTCTGAATGAGGGAGAAGCTGCAAGAAATTTGTGAGCAGGGAAGGGATATGATTTGTCTTAAGATTTAACAAGATCCCTCTGGCTGCCGAGTGTAGGAGTGAGGGTGGAAGCAGGGTACCAATGAAAGTGGGAGCACTTTAATAGCCTAGGTGGCTGATGATGGTGCTGACAGTAGAAGGATTAAGTGGTTGTCAGATTCCAGTTGTTATCCGAAAATAAAGCTAAGAGATTTGTTTGTGGGTGTGAGAGAGAAAGGAGTCAAAGATGACCTTAAAGGTGAGTGGATCAAACCAAGGCAGAAGCATGTTGGAGGTCTAAGAGCATAAGTGTGGTTTGGGCATCTGGAGTTTGAGGTACCCATTAGACATCTGAATGGCCACTTGGCTTGGAACTCAAGGGAGAGATCATAGAGCTGGAGGCATGCATTCTTGAGGCCTTAGCCATGAGTGAGGTGGACTTATGGTAGTCATGAGGTCCCAAAGGAGTGAAGGGAGAGAGACAGAGGCAAGAGGACCAAAGGTTGAGACTGAGGACCCTCCCACATTTAAGGGCCACTTAGTTGAAGAACAGAGAAGGAGCGGCCAATAGGTTTCCTTTTGGTAAGAGGAAACCCAGGGCAGTGTGATGTCCTGGAAGCCAAGGGAACAAAGTGTTTCCAGGAAGTCATTAGCTATGTCCAGTGCTACTGATGGGTCAAGTTGGATGAGAACTGAGACCTGAACAATTACTTTAACAGTGTGAACGTCATCAATGACCCTGACAGGAACAGCTTTAGAGGAAGGGCAGGGAAGGCTGACTGGAGTGGGGTCTAGAGAGAGACTGGGAGGAGGGGAAGTGGAAACAATGAGTGCACACAGGTCTTTTGAGGAATTTTGCTGTAAGGGAAGGAGAAAAGTAGAAGCATTAGCAGGAGGGAAAAGTGGGGTCAAGACATGAGCAAACTCTTGGCATGTTTGGGAGGTGACAGGAATGATCCAGCCCATAGGAAGAAAAGATGCAGGGAGTCAGTAGATATTTCCTTCTGATGATTTTAAATTTCTCAGAGAAGTAGGGACCCACCATCCCATTGCATTCCAATC
This sequence comes from Murina feae, assembly GCA_004026665.1. Classification (NCBI taxonomy): domain Eukaryota; kingdom Metazoa; phylum Chordata; class Mammalia; order Chiroptera; family Vespertilionidae; genus Murina; species Murina feae. The sequence continues at coordinate 82,956 of PVJC01001299.1, forward strand.
ACCCCTCATCTCAGTTGTTTTCTCCTGTCTCCCATGACCTCCCAGGTATACCAATTTTTCAGCTGCCTCCCAGAGGACAAGGTCCCCTACGTCAACAGTCCCGGGGAAAAATACAGGATCAAGCAGCTGCTGCACCAGCTTCCCCCACACGACAGTGAGGTGAGGAGAGAGGAGACAGGAAGAGCATGTCAGGTAGAGGGCACAGCCTGGGCAAATGCCTCACAGCTGGAAAGAAATGGGCAGGATCAGAGGTGAGCTGATCTGAGATGGAAGGTCTGAAGGGCAGGGGACATTCCTTGGCAAAACCACACATGGGACTTGGGAGAGGAGGTCAGGGATGGGTATTTCAGGAAGCACCATCTGTACAGAAGCATTGAAGTAAACTTTTTGAGCATGGAGGAAAATTGAATGAGGGTTGGGGGGCACACATCAGGGGAGGAGCCTGTTTGACCCTCACTACCTCAGGCACAGTACTGCACAGCACTGGTAGAGGAAGAGAAGAAAGAGCTCAGAGCCTTCAGCCAGCAGCGGAAACGGGAGAACCTGGGGCGTGGCACCGTGCGCATCTTCCCAGTGACCATCACTGGGGCCATCTGTGAGGAGGTGAGCCATTGAAGGCTTTGGAGGGGTGAGTGGTGCCTTTGCTCCAAGCCCTGGGTTGCAGGACCCATATCCCTATCCCACAGTTAGGCAGGGACCGCCTCTAAGGTCTTCCTGGCCAGTGATGTCTGAGTGTAGGGCTTCCTGGTAGATGGGACTTGTTCCTCAGATCCCTCTGTTGGGTTGGGTCTGTCTCTAAGGAGGCCCCAATGGAGCTTCTCTATTACCGTATTTTCTGGTGTACAAGATGACTGGGCGTATAAGACGACTTTTGAGAAGATTTTCCATCTTATACCCCGGAAAATATGATAGTTTTCTGCCCTCCACACAGTGGATGTGGGGCTCTCTGTCTGATTCATACTTGTTCTTAAGAGCTCACCCACAGTGGCAGGGCCTGTCTCTAGAGCCAGGTGGTGGGTGGGATTTATCTCCAAAGCACCCTCCCCTCCATGGTTGGAGCCTGACCTTACATCCTACTGTTAGGTGAGGTCTCTTGCTAAGGTTCCCCCCAGGCCTGGCATGGCTCTATGGTTTCAAGACCTCCTTTAAGGCCACCCACGATGAGTAGGGCCTGTCTCTAAGGTTTCCCACAGACACAGGGTCAGTTTCTAAGGCACTCCCCCCCCCCCCACCGTGTAGGCAGGGCCTGTCTCAAAGTTACCCCGTGGGTAAGACCAGTCACAAAGGTCCGCCATGGGGAAGGCCCTAGTATGATACACACGTTGGCTGATCTCCCATCTAACCATGTTGGTGAGAGTGATAGTACCTATCTGTCATCTGGCAGTGCGGGAAGCAGATCGGAGGTGGAGACATCGCTGTGTTTGCCAGCCGAGCAGGCCTGGGTGCCTGCTGGCACCCTCAGTGCTTTGTGTGCTCCACGTGCCGGGAGCTGCTGGTGGACCTCATCTACTTCTACCATGCTGGCAAGGTCTACTGTGGTCGCCACCATGCTGAACGCCTGCGTCCACGCTGCCAAGCCTGTGACGAGGTGATGCCTTACTGCCCAGGGGAGGGAGCGGAGGGCGGGCAGGGCCAGGGAAGGCCCTGCTGACAGCCACAGATGGCCTTCGCCCCCCAGATCATCTTCTCCCCTGAGTGCACGGAGGCTGAAGGCCGGCACTGGCATATGGGTCACTTCTGCTGCTTCGAGTGTGAAGCATCCCTAGGAGGGCAGCGCTACGTCATGCGTCAGAGCCGTCCCCACTGCTGTGCCTGCTATGAGGCCCGCCATGCGGAGTACTGTGACGGCTGTGGGGAGCACATCGGTGGGTGAACATGGGGGATGAATTAACATCTCGGCCACAACCCCCTGCCCCCTCCATTCTTTCTGTCCTCCAGGCCCTGCCCACCATTATTCCCATACTTTCAGTCTAGCCCAAGCACCATAGCCCTATACCTTTCCCTGCAGGTCCCATCACCGATATCCCCCATCCGGCCATACTTTCTAAACCTTCCTACACAGTACTAGGCACCATTTCACATCTGGGCCCACCTCCAGAGTGCCCTCTAATTTCCAGTACCCCAGGGCTACCCTGTCAGCCTAGCTCCAATGCTCCTAAGCTGTACCCTATTCTCGAAGACTCTCCATCAACCTAGCCCAGTGATTTTCAACTTGTATGCTGCAAGAATTTTTAAAACATGCAATGCCTGACTAATTAGTCAGGGGCACTTAGCTCTTTTCCCTTAGTTTGTCAAATAAAAAAGGACAACAGCCAACACAGCAATAGCCGTCTGGTGTGAATGAATCAAAATTATACCTATTTTTTGTCAGATCAAAAAAATATTTTTTTTGGTGTGCTGCAGAAGTTTAGTAATTAGTTTATGTGTGCCGTGAGATGAGAAAGGTTGAAAATCGCTGGCCCAGGTACATTACACTTTCTACCACACCCTGCTCTCTAAGATTCACTTCTTTCTCACCAAGGCCACGCACCACTCAGGCCTCTTTAAATCCACTGTCCTTCCATCTGAAGCCACCTTACTGTCTAAGCCTGACCCACAGCTTAGAGTCCAGTGCCCAGCTCCCACTCTGGGAGGGAGGACCCTGGGAAAGAAAGAGTAGGGGAGAAGGAGATGTTAATCAGCCAGTTTGGGGTACCCTGTGGTGAGGACCAAACCTCGGATCTCCTGCTTTCTCCAAAGAAGGGTGCCATTTTGGAGAGGTGGGGGGTAGGAGGAATTTTGGGGTACCCTGCTTTAGATTCCTGCTCTCTTCAGAAGGGCCCTCAAGCAGGGTGGGACATGCTCGGGGCCTGTCTTAGTTTTTCCCCCTCGCGGTGTCCCCGCAGGCCTGGACCAGGGCCAGATGGCTTATGAGGGCCAGCATTGGCACGCCTCAGACCGCTGCTTCTGCTGTAGTCGCTGCGGGCGAGCCCTGCTGGGTCGCCCCTTTCTGCCACGTCGGGGCCTAATCTTCTGCTCTCGAGCCTGCAGCCTGGGGTCTGAGCCCACGGCCTCGGGGCCTGGCCGCCGCAGCTGGAGCTCTGGCACAGTCTCAGCACTGCTCACAGCCTCCACAGCCTCTTTCTCTGCTGTGGAGGGACCATCCGAGACCGCTACCAAAGGCACCAGCACGGAGGTAGAGCCTGGTGAGTTAACCCTGGAGTCCTGCCCAGCCCCTGAGTCCCTCGCCTGCCAACCCCTGGTCCCTCAGGATGACTAGCCCAGTCCCTTCACCTGCTGTACCCCTGGCTCTGCCCCCAAACCATCCCAGGCCTGAGCTGCACTCAAACTACACCTCCTCTTGAACCCTGTCTGCTCCCTTCTAAATAAGGCCCTCCCCTATCTCAACTGGTACCTGCCTCAGCCCAAGTTCCTCCTTCTCCTTTTCTCCAAACCCTGGACCCTCCTCCACCCTGTGGAAAACCTAATCTGCTCCAGCCTATGCCACGCCCCTTCCACCAGAAGCCACGCCCCCTCCCACCCACCCAGTCCTGCTCCTCCTGCATTCCAACCTCCCTCCCTTCCACTCAGAGCCTGTCCCAGGCCTCCTATTTCCCTGAACTCTCCACTTCGCTGCCCTCTCCGACCCCTGCCCCCACTTTCCCAGTCCTGATGGAAAGGGGAAAGGAGAAGGCCCTTCCACAGAGCTCCTCTGGGAAGAGGCAGAGACATACTGGGATTCCCTCCATCTCTCTTTCCAGCTGCAGGCCCCGAGGAGCCCACCCGCTTTCTGAGAGGGGCCCCTCACCGCCACTCCATGCCTGAGCTGGGGCTCCGCAGCGCCCCCGAGCCACCCCCAGGGATCCCAGGCCATCTGGACCCTGAAGATGATTCTTTCAGTCGCCAAAGTGTCCCTCGAGTCAGCTTCCGGGACCCTCTGGTATCGGACGCAGGCCCTCGGCGGACCCTGAGTGCGCCTCCAGCTCAGCGCCGCAGGCCCCGCAGTCCCCCTCCCAGGCCCCCCACACGTCGCCGCCACCATCATCACCGCAGACGCCGGTCTGGCAGACTTCACCACCATCAATGTAACTTGGGATCGGACTCCGAATCTTGCTCCAGCTCCCCCTCCAGCTCCAGTTCAGAGTCCTCGGAGGATGATGGCTTCTTCCTGGGGGAACGCATCCCACTACCCCCACACCTGACCAGGCCCCTGTCTGCTCAGGACACTGCAACAAACACCCCCAACTCTCCATCTCCAGTGGTGCCCGAGAACTCGGGCCCAGGGATGCCTCGCCAAGCCAGAGACAAGAACTGCATAGTGGCCTGAAGGCCAGGCTGTCCTGGAGGGCTCCATTTCTCCACTCTCAAGACTTGAGAATAAATCCCCTTCCTTTCTACCTCTGTTTGTACTATTGAAGTGTCTTAATATTTGGTGTGAAACAGGCCTTGCTTCTTTACCTGTTTGCTCCAGCTGCCTCCCTTCCCTATTTCCCCCTTCCTGACGCTCGAGATATCCACATTTCATCGAAGGATTAACTTATTCATTACCATATATTCTAACAATCTGTTTATTATTTATTCATGTTTATCCCTCCACAGAACCACTTCCCACACTGAGGTTATTTGCAGCGTGTCACAACCTGGGGCCTGGAGTCTGAAGCTGAGGCACCCCTCTCCCTCATTTTGCAGCTTAGGTGGGGGCATAGCTCTGGCAGAACTGGTGTCTGCTTCTAGATACTTCAGAAGGGGAACCTAGGCACACCCATAAAGGTGGCCACACCCAGGAGGGTTGGTTGGCAGGCTGGAAGACCAATTCTTCCGATAAAGGCACTTTTACCTCAATAGGAGGCTGGGAGTTGGCTAGGAGTGCTTGCAGGGGTGGGGAGCAGTGATTTCCATGGAAGTTATTTGCAGATTGCAGAGAGAAATCAAGGGAGTTCACCTACACCGGGCCATCTGTAGGGTCTGCAAGTGAGGAAAAGAGAGAAAGCAGTTTGGATCCATATGCCCACTTTACAAACAAGAACACTAAAGCTTATGGTACTTGTTGGTACTAAAGCCATAAGTAGCAATAAGGGACAGAGCTGGCATTCATGCCCTGGGGAGTCCCCTTTCCTTCACTCCTCAACCTCCTCAACAACACCCCCTACACACACACACACACACACACACACACACACACACACACTTACCAGTAGGGGCTGCTGTATGTCTTTGCTGCCTCAAGGGGAAAGTGAAATAAGCATCAAAGCCAAAGAGGCAGGCAGCGATTAGGCCCATCACCTGGAAGTGGGGACGAGAGAGAGGGGTGTTGGATTAGGCTGGTCAGCCTACTCAGCTTCTTACACCCTTGTATCTACTACTTCCGGTGACTGCGCCATGAAGGATGGTGACTAAAGCCCCCAATTGGGAAGCCAGAGAGCCCCGGGAAAAGGTCAGGAAAATGGACTTCACCCCAACTCTCCCTTCTCCTAGTACTGCTCAACTCAGGAGAGCCACGTAGTGACCCCACATATAAGTGGCACCCTTCCCAGTGTACATTTGAAACAAAGGTCTAGCAGATGGCAGTCTAGTGTGTTGACAAAGATACTGTGTCAGGCCAGGGATGGCCCTTTACAGCAAATATTGATCTTGGGAGGAAATCAAGGGTCTGGCCAGACTTTCCTGCAGACCCTGAGGATTAAGTGTGGCCTGTTGTGGATCATACACTTTCAGCTAGAATCAGAGACAGAAATGGTCCTTAGATCCTCAAATCTCTCTCTCTCTCTCTTTCTCTCTCTCTCTCTGTGTGTGTGTGTGTGTGTGTGTGTGCATGCTTTGGAGCTGCCTCTAAAGTCTTTACCCCAGCGATGATTTTGGAGCTGTTTCCTTTCTCCACGAGCACAATGATGGAGATGATCAGGTAGAGGATGGCTGCTATGAGGGTTCGAAAGAAATCCTGCAAGGAGTAGAGAGAGGAGGGAAGTCAGCATCCGGAGTTCCCAGGACAATCCCAGCTGCTGAGGCTCCTCCCTAGCCTAGCCACTTCTGTCCCCTTTCTCACACTCCAAAGCCAATTGATGATCCTTATCCTGGTGTTCAGGTCACACATGTAGATGACAAAGAAGACAGCAGCAAGGATCATCTCAACCACTGACAGAGAGAAGTATGCTGACGTGGAAGCGATGAAGCAAATCAGAATCACCAGGCACAGTATCTGGAAGGATGACATGAGAAAGGAGACCTCCATCAACTCCCTGGGCTGAGAAGGTGGGTTAAAATCAGGGATCTCTTGGCCCAACTGGCATGGCTCAGTGGTTGAGCACTGACCTATGAACCAGGAGGTCACAGTTTGATTCCCAGTCAGAGCACATGCCCCAGTTGCAGGCTCAGTCCCCAGTGTGGTACATGTAGGAGGCAGCCGATCAATGATTCTCTCTCATCACTGATGTTTCTATCTCTTTCTTCCTCCCCCTTCCTCTCTGAAATCAATACAAATATATCTTTTAAAAAATCAGGGGTTTCAAACTCCGATGCCTGCCAGGACTGGGAAGATGACAAGTAATCATAGCTAAACACTTACTGTGTGCTCACTGTGTTCCCAACATCGTTCTAAGAGCTATACAAGTATTAACTCACTTAATCATCCTTACAACCTAATAAGCTAGGTACTGTTATTAGTATCTTTATTTTATAGATGAGAAAAGTGACATAGAGACATTAATTGACTTGCCCAGGGTCACCCAGCTAGGAAGCGTAGAGTTGGGTGCCTCAGTTTCCCCTTTTCCCTCCTAAGATAGGGGCGGCTGCTGGAAGTGGCCCTCCAGGTGTTTTGTGAGCAGTGCTGGAGCCAGCTTGGGGCGGGAGGGACGTGCAGTTCCCCAGGCAACCCCTTTGGGAAACAGTGAGAGTGACACCAGAGGGGCAGAGCTTCGGTTAAAGGCACCGCACCCCTTTTACAAGTGACTCAAATGCGGCGTCCACTTTGACTCAAAGTCTTTGAGGGGCGGGGCGGGAAACCGAGGCTCCAGAGTAGCTAAGGACCTTCCGCCCCACCACAGAAGGGCCAGAAGGAACTAGGGAACGGCTGGGCGCCCAACCCAGAGGACTAGCTCGGGCTCCACCCCAACAGGCCCCGCCCCTGGGCGCCCAGCCAGCCCGCCCGACGGCGCTCAGGCGGCGCCACGCCCTGCCGCAGGAGGTCCCCCGCCACCCAGCCCCCTGGGACCCCTTCCTTGAGCCCACGGATGAATCCACGCGGCCTCCCTCCACTGCGCTCCCCATTTGCACCATGGACCCCTGGCCTCACCGCGTGGCCCAGCAACTCCCGACCACCTTCTCCAAACCCCACCGACTCACCCTGCGCCCCTGGTTTCGGGCCTCGGCCACTAACCCACTTCCCCCGTCCCTCTGCCCAGCACCCGCGGCCACGCGCCTTCCTCAGCCTGGGCTGCCCGGTTCCGCGTGATCCAGCCACTCCACCCGCCCTTGCCCACCCGCCAGTCCCGGGACTCTCACAAACTCAGCCAGCAGAAGAATTCCCTTGAGGGTGCGCCCGAAGTTAGTGCAGGCGGCCCAGCAGCCGGGGGCCGAGAAGCGCTCGGAGTCCGCCATGGCGTGGGCCGGAGTCCCTGGGGGCGCGGACGATCTGCTCGGTTTCTCGTGGGTTCGTGGACACTGCACACCCAGCCGTCTTGCCCTCCGTTTGGCCGAGAAGGGGGCCCTGGGGCGAAGGAGGGAGTGAATCACCAAGCCAAGCAGAAGCGGGCGGGGCCTGAGGGGGCCGGGCCAGGTGGCTGCCGCCCCGGAAGCCCCCTTGCCCCGCCCGCCAAGGATAGTCCCCACCCGGAGCGCAGCCACCCGGGACACCCCATCTCCGGAGGTGCCAGCCTTTGAGACTTGGCACTTCGGGGTACCTTGAAAGGTAATGGCGAAACCCTTTGCCCTTTTAGAATGCAAATGTTCCCAGGGCTGCCTCAACTCAGAACCCAGGGGAGCTTGCCTTTGGGAAGCACTGACTGGGTTTCCTTAGCTGTAAACAAACAAACAAATAAATGTTGGAGTCCCTGGTATATTGCCAGAATCCGGAATATTTCGAATTTGGAAAATTTTTCCTAGTGCAGCCCTAGCTGGATTGGCTCAGTGTCAGCCTGCAGACTGAAAGGGTTGCAGGCTTGATCCCCAGTAGAGGGCATGCAGGAAGCAGCCGATCAATGATTCTCTCTCATCATTGATATTTGTCTCTCTCCCCCTCTCACTTCCTCTCTGAAATCAATACAAATATTTTTTTAAAAAATATTTTCCCAGTGCATATATGGTGTATTACTTAACAGTCAGTGGTGGGTGAAACTGCCCTGTGTGTGTGTGTGTGTGTGTGTGTGTGTTAAGCATTTAAATATTTCCTCAAGCAAAGGCGTGGACGTTCACCAGAAGTGGAATAAAGTAGGACAGAAAAGTGTGCCTCATTAAGCCAGATCAGGTTTTGTAACAAATGTTTCCAAACTGTGGGGAAACTGTCAGCTTCAGAGCTGTGGGGACTTGGGAATTGTGGATAAAGAATCTCGGACGTGGAATAAACCTCTTGGCAGTGATGGGATTCGGACTGCAGTGCTGCACAGGCTGAGAGGGAACATCTCGGCCTGGTGAGCATCTGCTCAGTAAACAGGGGCAAACACTATGAATAGTGTTCGAGCTCAGGGTGTGTCTGATACTCTGTTCTGCAATCCTAGGGAAGTCCGCTTTTCTGGTTCTGAGGCAAGGGGCTGTCAGCCCAGCCCTCGATGAAGAATGGAAAAGGAACAGGAGTTTTATTGCTGGGAGCTTGGCAAGGTGCGGGGAAGGCTCTTGGGGTGCCAGGCTGGGTGACAAGGCTGACAGCATTTGGAGAGAGTGTTGCTCTGAGCAAGTAATTTCTCCTGACTCAGTCTGGGTTTCTGCATGTGAGACAGGCACCTGGTTAGGTGTGCTGGGAGCACACTCTCTAGACTGGACAGTGCTTTTATTTTCAGCTCATTTGAGAAGGAGAGTTGTGGCTGGAAGGCCAGGATAGTTCAACCAAAGGGCTTTCACACTCTCCATCCCTTAGGCTCTGGTCCCTCAAAACCAAAGAAGGGACTCCCCTCTTTCAGCCCTGGGAAAGAGTGATTGGATAGCAGAAGGGATGGACGAAGCATACTTTCCTAGGGCTCAATGTGTGCTTTCCAACTGTGTGAAGACTGAAGACATGCTTGAGTTTCTAGAAGATAAATACTCTGCTCTTCATCGGGGCCTTTGCACCTAATGTTCCTGCTGCTGTCAATGCACTTGTCCCAGTTCTTTATACATCCTGCTTGCGGTCATTCAGGTCTCAGCTCAAGTGTTGTCTTCAAAGAGGCCAGCAACCCACCATAATTACCTTCCCCAGCATAACCTTCTTTTGCTGTCTTCATAACTCTCGATTCTTTCTGATATTATTCATTTTCTTGTCTGTTCTAATATGTCTACCCCCAGCACATTAACTACATAAGGATAGAAATCTTTATGTTTTCCCCCCAGCATCTCCCCAGTGCCTATCACACATAGTACAAGGTAAACAGTTGGAGTCCATTAGTGCTTGTCAAATACAGGTGAGATTAAGGCTTGGGAATCAGGCCTTGATTAGATCTTGTTTCCACGACCCCTCCCCCAGCTATATATAGTCTTTGGGCCTCATTCCCTCTTCTATGAAATAGGCATATCATATAGATGTGTAACCTGATGGAAACAGAGGAAGTGAAGCCAGGAGGCCTTTCCTTACTTCTGTAGAGCCATACCTAACCCTGCTCTGAGTCAGGGGCAGCGAGCGCCCCCACAATGTCTACAGTGCTCACCATTCAAGAGTTCACATCTTCACCGCTTTATACCCCAGCTCCCAGCCTGGCTTTGCAGGTCCTTCTCACCTCCCCAGCTTCCCTCTTTGTTGGGGAGATGGGGCCAAGTGTTCAGGATGTGGTAACAGCAAAGGTGACTGGCCATTTCTGGCCTCAACCAGCGCCGGCTTCGGGGCTACCCAGCTCGGAGTCTCGCTGGCCATGGAAGCCTGGGCTTTAGGGCTCCGTTCCCAGGATGGAGTAACTGGCCTCTCCCAGGCCTGGGAACGCCCAGCGTGTGGCATGTGCACACAAGCCCGGCTGCAGTTCGTCGCCATCTAGGGAAGAGGGGGGCGCGGCGCAAAGGTTCTAACAGCTTTTTTTAGCTGGGCCCGCTGACTCACACCTTCCCCGCCCCGCTCCCAAGGGGCCCAGGGCCCCAGCCCTCGCTCTGAAAGTGTCAGGCCGGAAGTGAGAGACCGCAGGTCCCGGCGAAGGAAGCCACCCAGCTCCTAGTCCTGCTATCCGGCCCGCCTTGGAGAGTCTGAGTGATTCAGGGCCAGGGCTGTGGGTAGACTGGTGTACTCTTGCCACAACAGGCCCGCCTCTGCATTCCCCACGCCACGCGCAATAATTATCTGAGCCCTGAACACCTCCGAGAAGGTGACAGCAATGAGTGGATGGAGAAGCAGGAGTTGGCGAAGGGACATGGAGTGGGGAGAACCCAGCCAGGCTGAGGACCGGCAGAAGCAGAGATCCCTCTAGAGGCATGAAAGGAACGGTACTCGTCAGTGGTGGCAAGAAGCCCTTCTCACCTCCGGATTGACCTTCCCCCCTCCTTTACTGGGTGGACTGGGGAGCCCCACCCCGCCTAGAGCACCTGGCAAGTCAAGACGGAGCTGACCAATTTATTACCTCCCCCGCCAGAAACAAGAAGCGCAGGCTGGCGGCGAGGGAGGGCCATACCACTGACACCGTGAGGGGAACTCGGGCTGGTCGACTGAACAGCAGGAGAGGGGACGAGGCCAAGTGGCAGTTCTGCTGGCGATGCGCACGGAGCCCGCCGGATCCAGGTGGGGCAGTACCAAGCGAGCACGCAGCCGTCAGATAGCTCAGTGCCTCCGCCTTCCAGCTGCCATCTCCAGGGCCAGTTGCGTGGCCGCTGGGACACCTAGGGCCCGTGAGAGCCGTTCCTCGCTCGGCACCAGCCAGGGTCCCGGGGAACCCGGGGATCGGTCGTCTGGGTCCTGCGTGCGGCGCTCCGGAGGAACCGCAAGGCTGTCCCCTGCCCCCTCTGGCCTGGGCTCCAGGCTGGGCCGGGTCTTGGGCATTGTACGGGATTGAGGGTGGTCAAGTGGGGAAGCACTGGCGCTAGGGAACCTCGTCGCCTCTGGTCCCCCAGGATCTGGGCTGCGATCTGGGAATAGTAGGAATGCAGATTAGATTGGGGGTGAAGGGGGAGTTGTATAGAGAGTTGGCCCCTTGGCCGAAGGTGGCCAGAAGACTCCAAGTGCTGAGTGAGACAGAGACCCCGCACCTTGTAAAAACCTTCCATGGAGGCCTGGACAGGTTCTTCAGGAATAGACACTACCTCAGGACATGCAGCACCTCCTTTCCAGAGACCCTGCCCCTCCTGGATCCAGAACCCCTCAACCCTCAGAAATCACTTCTCACAACCCCCAAAGGAAATCAAACCCCTCCCATCTAAGTCCCTAAAGTCTCCCATTGAACAACCCACCTCCTCTATTCCCAACCCTTCCCCTATGACCCCATGTCTTTAGGAACTAGGTCCCCTACCCTCTGCTTCGCCCTCACATCCCTTTCCCACTAACCCCACTCAGCCTTCCCCTCCAAAGGCCACACTTCCTTCCAAACACCTGCTTTTCACCCAGACCTCTTCCTTCTCCCCCCACCTCAGTACCTTCTCATCCTGGGACCCTCCCCTCCTCACCTCCACTTTTGAGGATGCCATGACCCCCTCACAGACACCAAACTCCCAACTTCCCCACTGAGACCACCAAACCCTTCTCACCCAGTACCCCAGCCTCTCTATTCTGTGACCATCTCCTTCCCTTTATAGATCCCAGATCCCTCTCCCCCAACTCACCATCTCCTTTCCGGGGTCCTATCCCCCTCTCAGGCTTGCTGGGGTGAGTCTCAAGAGGCCTGCTCAGCACCAGGTGCAGCCGGGGGCCACCACTGCGAATCCGCTCCACAACCTGGGCGTGGGTGAGACCCTGAGTTGATTCTCCATTGACTTGAAGCACGAGGTCACCAGCCTGTAAGAGTACAAGGCGAGGGGTGTTGTAGGAAGGGCAGGTGGAGAGCACCCTGACCAAGGAAGAGGGCGGGCTCACCTGCAAGCGACCAGAGCGTTGTGCTGGCCCGTCCTTCAGCAGTCCCCGCACTGCCAGGGGAGTGTCCCTGGCCCCATCTCGGCCTCCACTCAGCGTGAGGCCAAAGCCTGCAGAACTTCGAACCAGCTCCACAGAGAACGGACCGGAGGCCTGGGGCAGCTTTGAAGCATAACGTGGCTTAATCTGAGTCACTTGGGGCGGCCCAGTGCATGTCCCCAAGGTCTCCGACCGACGATGCTAGAGTAAGGACAGGAGTATACATACATTGCCAGTGTCCAGGCAGGTGGCCTGGATTAGGAGGACTAGGTAGTACCTGGGGCCGGTGTTCCATGAAAGTGGGATTAGGCAGGCGACTGTCCGTGACCTCTATGTCTGCAGAATCCAGCTCACTAATGGCTGCGGGATGAATGGAGGGAATCCAGGGTTGCACTCTATGTAAACTGCCTAGGTCCTGCCCCACGAGTTACCATTCTAGCCTCATCTCCTTGACTTGCCTCTGCGCTGCACAGACAGAATTGCTTGCCCGTTTAACTAGTCTCCACACACTGAAATAACTGTCCTGATCTTGATTTAATGACCCCGGCCCTGGCTATTTGAGTCATTCCCCACACCTTCCTACCTCCTTCTGATTACACTGGGACCTTGCAACTCAAATAAACCATAGGCCCACCTTGGAGGGTGCAACTCCAGGACTTGATTCCTGAACGTTCCAGGCTCCACCCTCTAATAGGCTATAAATCTCAACCAATTCCTGACATTTTGAGATCCCAGCCACAATGCATTTATAGGCTTCACCCTCTACACCAGTACTCCAGGCCCACCCTTAACTCGGTGCTCGCTCTCCACCTTCTCCAGGCCCTGTTTCCTCAGGAATGACATTCAAAGCCTGATGGGAATCCTCGCACCCTCAAGTAAACTTCCACCACTCACCCACTGCCTTAACCCTCCCAGTGTCACCTCCTAGGAATATTCTAGGATAATCCAAGGCCCCCGACTTCGAATCTCCCTCCAATCCCTGTCCTCCTAACTCACACTTGTCCCCTGGGAGCCCAGCTCCAGTTCGTCCCTGCTCCCGGCCCCCTCACCACCCTCCACCCCGCACTCACCATCTTTGGGGCGCAGACCCAATGTGGCCCCCGCCCTGCGCACCAGCGCCGCCATATCGGCCGCGGCTCTGGCCGCCAGGGGGCGCGCGTCCAGCCGCCCCAGGAGCTGCCTGGCGCCGGGACCCACAGGCTGGGCAGCGCGGCGGCCTGCTCGGGAGGGACGGGTCAGGGAGAACGGGTCAGCGAGACCCCGAGCCTCGGCGAACCCCCACACTGCCCGACGTCCGAAGACCTAGAAAGCACCTCAGGATCCCCGGAGGCCGCCCCCTCCCACGGGAGTTCCGGCGGTCGCCGACTGTGTCCCTCTTATCCCCGGAGAGCCCCAGCCTTCGCGGGGACGCGCGGGGACCGCGCCCACCTCCACACATCCCTGGGCACAGCTGTTGGGCCTCCTGCACCCTCCGAAGGCCCCGTGCCTACCTCTGGAACTCCCTGAATGCCCCTTCCTCCCCCTCATTCCAAACGCTACCCCGCAACCCCAGCGGGTCCCCTCCTTCCCCAGAGGTCCCACGAGAACACGGTCTCCCCCGTGGCCCGGGATCCCCACGCCCCCTCCAGATGCCCTGGGCAATCCTCCAGGCCCACCCCTGGCCCCAGATTGCCCCTCTGCGTATCCCC